>JAZHYW010037527.1:0-36162 GCA_037355805.1 Ixodes ricinus
ATTTTTAGAGAAGAGTCTGGGACGAAACTAACATTGTATCCTGTAGCTAGGCTGTACGCTGCAGGTCCGAAGGTTATTCTTTTGGTTGGCATATGGGAACAACAAATTTGATTAGCTAATTATTGGCGTTTGTGATGTTATATTCGTAAGCTACTGTTGAAAGCTTTGTGATATTTAAATGAGGGCAAGCTCACGTACTTGCTTTGCATTTAAAGCGGTTCAATACGAGTATCAGTCAAAATCATGTAAGAAGGTGCCAAAGCGCTAGAACTGATTTTGTTGGCTCTTAGAAATAGATGTGGAGGTTTACCTTTCTTGCTGGTATAATCTTGTCGATGACATAGATACGAAAAAGTTTTAAACACATTTCGTAGCGATCCCATCAGCTATTCACCCTAAAGGTGAGACGTCGTGACGAGTTTATATATCTTAAGAACAATTCACTCGAGTTGCAGCACCAGTGCGTTTAATGCACAAATAATAAATGTAAGTTTGTGCGCTAGGTCTTAGTGCAAGAACACGACTACATCACTGCATTACAATATCAAAGTTCTGAACAACTTCGAGCCAAAATAAACTGGTCACCAAGGTTTGTACAACAGCATTTTTATTTACACACGCCAAAGCCGGTGGAGGCCGCTGTGGCATTCAAATGTCCATTTGCAGTAGAACACACCGCCTCTGCTCCCGTTCGCCGACTTCGAATCTCTGATCACATATGTAAAGTAGCCTCCCAACAAAACATTTCAAACATTTGCTTTTTCTATCTCTAAATGGCACAAGGATCTTTTTTTACAACGTATACTGGGACAGGATGTCATTGGAGGAACCAGGTAAATGGTCACGATTTCCAAACTACTTGAACCTATTGAGCGATGTTATATCTTGCATGCACTTTCTCTCAGACGCTCGAAGGCAGAACACGCGAACAAAGAACATTCAGTTTCTACTAAGAATGTTTTTTTTTTCCAGAGCAGGACAAAACTTTTGAGTGGTGCTTGTGACATTTGCAAGGAGGTATGTGCAATGGCAACTTTGAGGGGAATTTGCTACAACATGCTTCCTTCTGGCGAAGTAGGTTTTCCTGCAGGCAAAGTTTGGGGTGATACCAAAATGTATCTTGGTTCGGATATGTTTACTGTATCACTATTTGCGGTGAAAAAGTGGTAAATATAGTTGCACAATTTCCAGTAGGCGAAGGAAGAGCTGAACAAAATATACCTGAAAAATTTGGAAATAAATTGGTGATAACTTTTAATTTGCTTCTCCTGGACGACTACTATGTGCTAATGAAAGACAATAATGGCTTCGAATGCACTGACAAAATAAAGAAACCAGGGCTATCGTTAGGTTTACATTTAATCCCTTTGTTTTATAAGTCGTTTGACTTAAAAATACATATTAGTAAAAACAATAGGTAAAATTCCATTATGCCTAAGGCTAACAAAATATCCGTTTCAAGCTGATCAGTTTTTCTAAGATCACATGAAATTGCAAATTTGTGTTGTAACCAAAGCCACATGAAACTAATTTTGTAAGTTACGTTATTGAATAATGCGGCTCGAGAATGTAGCCGCTAATGTTTATGACATCATAGCATGTTGATATGTAGACTCCGCTAAATATATGTATGCATTATGATAATATTCACGGCAATAAAATATTGTCCTCATCGGTTAAACCACATTTTTGACTCGAAGAAACAGTCCGGGACGTCATACATAGGCTCAGTTAAGGACACTGTGTTTAACTGTTTTTGTATATCAGCATGTGTTGGTAGATATGTGCATGACTAACCTGTGGAATTGGCGCTGCTCTCCCACTCAATCCACACACTGTTTGTTTATCCAGTGCAATCCCTGAGCAAACGCGCATTTAAAATTTAACAGTCAGTAACTGTTATAACTTTATAAGTTTATTGTTACCTAAATTCGGACAAGAAAATTTTCTCATATACCCTGGCACATTTAAAAACGCGCTTTCTCGAGTAGTGTAAAGTAATACTCATAGAAAGATCGCATATACTCATGAAATGTCCATCAACATTCTGAAAAAAGTGATGCAGCAAATATGAGGATGTATTTGTAGTGATCTGGACTAGATCTCGTTTCACTATACTGAATGTTGTTTTGGTTTGTTTAAATGTTTTTTTTTAAATATTATTCCTTCCAAAAAGAGTTCCATCCGTTGTTAACTGAACATTTTAGGCTATTCTACTTTGCGCTAAGACCAAAGCCTGACGACATGAAACGTATCTAAGCGCAATGTTATGGTTACGCCCTTTACCAAATCGTTTCTCAGAGCGAAGTTTATGTTAACAGGAGGATGCGTGTTTGCTTAGATTTTTTAGTGATGCGCATTAAGGTTAAATTGCCTTTAGTAGTACGTCAGATGTTGTTTTGAAGTGTTTTCTTTTCTTGTGACCTATCTAAGAGAAGTTTACAAATATCACATGATACCATGCTGTTCGATCATTAGCGTTATTTTTAATCACAACACTTCTAAAGCGGCCATAAATTACGCCAGTGTAAAGTGTAGTGGGAAAAGCTCGGGGCGTAACGGAATTCGATACTGTTCATTTGTACACCACACATAAATTACAAAGCGTAAGACTGAAGCCGCCTTCGTATGAAAGAATTCGTCAATCTCATATGGGGCAATAATAGCATATCAACATGTGCGATACACAGTCGAGTTATAACCAGAGCAAGCGAGTTCAGAGGTTTAGATAAGTAAACGAAAACTGCGGTCTCAAGAATATACTGTGGTTAGAGTTCTGGCGGCTGCCGAGAAAGATCACATAGTAAAGAGGTTCAAAAGTTTAGTTACAAAAGCAAAAATGATTCAACATCACTACATTTAATGTTTTCCGGACCAGCGTTGTGCACAAATCGTACATCCGCTTTGTATTCGCATTTCGAGATAGCCAACGCGTTCTTTGCCGCATTCGACTGAGCTGATCTAAAGAAATTCAGCAAAACCATTTCTTATGAAACGAACGTCATTCAAGTTCCTCCATGCTCTCGATTGCTCATGTGAAAAATGGTCACACTTAAATGTTTAAATGAATGAACGAGACAATATGTTGGTAAATGCAACGTGAACGGGAAAAACAAACACGTAGGGGCAAGGGAGCTGTACATGTCTGTCCTTCACCCTCACGTGCTTGATCTGTTCACATAAATTGAAGCTGACCTGTTAATGGGATCATTCCAACTCAGACAGATTCAAATGAGACCTCTCTCGCGTTGTTTGTATTTGAAAATAATCAGCTTAAAAAGCCTCTAAAATATATTTAAAGAAAAAAAGTGAACGCTTCTTTTTTACTTGAAAGATTTAGGGCCATATTACAGCTTTGATGAAGTAAAACAATGTCCATTCTGGATTTATACATTTTCCTAGGGTAATGGGCCCTGTACGGGCGTCATAAGGTTTGATAATACAAGCCAATTCATATTTATTTATTTACTTATTTTTTTAAATTGCGTACCACATTTTTAAAATTTCTGACAGTAGATCACGTCAAATCTACGGCCGTTTCCTCGCAAGGTGGATGATTGTCACGTTCAGAAAGAATAGGTCATGCTGGTGACTCCAGTGAAACACTTTCTCGCCTTTCTTGACAGCTTCACGTTTTGGCCACGAGATGCCCTGCTTGTTTTGTGGCGTTAACATCCGTCAGTGCGATAAAGACGCTTCCTCCCACATATTTCGTCTGGTTGCTTCCTGCGTATTCGTTACCACTAGAAGCACGCTGGTTTTCCCTGAGTTACGTGCCAACGTTTACAAGATCGTATTTTTGGCCACCTGTTGCCACTGTAGATTCTTGTCTGAAAACTAAAATGTGAAAGTAGGTGCATCTTTTCGTTCGTGACCGAAACAAAAACCCAGAGTACCTGGCGGCCAAAGCTTGAATTTGTGAATAAGCTGAATTCAATGTTTATCATTTCTGAACACAGACACCTGTATCCTCTCTATATACAAAAAGAAACAAATATGGCGTCAGCAATACTAAAAGTGGCCCCTTTTGTGAAACTAAAGCGGGCGCCAAAATATAGAAGAAACGCTGTACAAAGAAAGATATCGCGCGGCAGCACAATCCAGATCACATACAGCCGTTCTCGCTGGCGTTGTACAGCGCACCGTGTCGTCATATGGGTTATACGTTTCCGACACTTTCAGGCCGCCAGCGACCTTTTTTTTCCCCTTCTTTTTTCTTAAGCAAATGTTCAAGCTCCGGAAGGGTCACGATGTCATGGACACAAAGAAGAGATGCTTTGTGGAGGGTGACATGTCATAAAAAAGCTAGCTTTGGCCTTTCGCACTCCGTCCTGACTCGATCGTGAGCAAACACACGCTTGCATGGAAACTCCGCGGACGATTGGTCATCACTTGGCTTACACAACACGTTTTTTTGTTTTTGTGTGCGATCTCCGCTTCGTTCACAGCATGGTCTGCTGAAGATGGTTGGGCGAGGCGGACGGACTTCTGCCATCAGAAGCTCGCCTCGGAAGGAACTGGAAAGGAAACGGCTCCATTGTAAGCCTAATATACTTTAGTGGGTAATTCAAAAGCATCCGCGCTCAGCGGTAGGTTCATTAAAGTTTGCCTAAGCTCAACAAGAAGATTTGTGTGAAAATAAAAATAAAAAAAAGCAAACTAGTGAGAAAATCAGCGTTGCCTATTTTTATTGCTGTTTGTGAATAGCGAATTCCTTGGGAACATGTCGCAGCATTTAAGTTGCACAGAACAACGCAGCCTTCCTAAATGTTCCACAAAAGGCTAACTAAAGCAGTGACGTTGTGTCTAGCTACTTGTCTCAGTATTAAAAATAATTATCCACAACAAAGTATAGGTTAGCTACTTTTTGACAGAAGCAATGTCATAGCACAGCAAACATTAAAAGCACACTGGGAACATTCCAGAATGTCCAATTTACGCGTCACTTGAAAATTTGGGAAATAAGCATATACACGACTGCAAGATGAGGTAGAATAAGGAATAATGCATTCAAGCTGCCAAAGGACATAATATGTTCATACGTTTTACGCAAGATTGGTAGAAGCAGGATCAAAATAAAGGGCGCGTTCGATGCTTGCACTAGTAGGCAGAGGTGGGGGCATAAGCGCTTTTGAAAAATGCGCTGTAGTAAGCGACAATCTTGTCATGCTCGTCGCAGCATGCACAACATGCAGAAGGTTCGCATTTCGTCTTGGGGTGCTGGTGGGAGTGATGTCAATGTGTTTGGAATTGTTTACAAAAATGCCAGTTTCACGTTTAATTCTTTATTGCTTTTTTGAATGGAGTAACTCAATTACATGAGACACATCAATGGCCACATAACAATAAATGTGCTACAATGACCGATTGCTTTTGTTCTTCGTAACCCATGATTTCAAATGAACTTTTCTTTCGGTCGTATAAAAATATACACAATTCACTGTAGTTTTTTTATGTTACTTTTCCCCAGTAAGATACTTCATGCTCCTGCGTCGTCATCAAAGCCAGAAACAAAAGCACGCCACTTTGTTTTGAGATACACTGGATGGAAGTATTCACAGGTCACTCCTAGAAGCACTACATAAGTTGGCACAATATTCTGCAGTAATGCAGGTTCGACGATCACAGTTTATACATTTGAGTCTATCAAAAATGTTCTTTTACACCCTGTGGTTGTCAGTCGTAAGTAGAACGCACACACACACAGATACGCACGAATAAAAAGCACAAAGGAGTTTCGATCACAGCAGCAGCCAGAAGCTCGTGAGTGAGTCAATCCATCGGACAGACAGCTGTGTTTGGTCGAGCTGTTCGCCGAACGGATACTCAATGGATACGTATGTTACAGCGGCTCGCTTGTACAAGGAGGGGTGTGTCTTGCGCTCAGGATGGGGATAAAGAGGTGAGGGGGAGGCAGGGGAAAGGACACTGCAAGAGGAAGGAGTGCCGGTGCGATGAGAGGTATGTCATAGAACGCATGCCGGTCATCCGGGACCCTACGCTGGTCATGCCCGGGAGACGTCATAGCTTCATAAACCACACAGTCTTCTCAGCAACAAGCACACTCTACAGACGTCGTTTGTTCAAAAGGACCACTGTCATTAAAGCTCAAGAGAGGACGTAACGACCTCCATGTACCGTGACAGTTTTTTTTTCGATTGCAAACAAGGAAATGGTGCAAGGTTATTTGTCAAAGTGCACTACTGATAAAAAAAGTCATTCTGTTTTGGAGGGGTAGATGAAGGTATGACCCCTTGCACACCTCAACAAAAAAACATGATTCCTAAAAAAAAAAGAAATGCTAATTGAAGCAAGCTTGCCCATGGGTTCTGTGCATGGTCAGGGGAGTGTATGGTGGGAAGGAATGCATCACATGGGAGCTGCTTTCGTAGGCGCCATAAAGATTAGCAGTCCAGCCAAGCGCACACTGAGTATAGCGATTTGGTGTTTTGAGAGGATCCCGGATAGGAATTCTTGCCGAGATAAAAATCATTGATGCGTATCTCAGCTGGTCCGCTAGATGCACAATACCGTATGTACAATTACTAGAGACTACCAGACGCTACAGCGACACGACATTGGTCTATAGTCTACAGGTGGGTGCCAGTCACGAAGGTCAGTTTCGTTGGGAGAGCGTTAGACACTACTCGACCGCGGCGCCGCTGGACAGAGATGTTGAGTTTTCGCTAGGTCTGGTGACCCTGCTCATGCGATAGAGAGCGTTCGGGAACCATGTCACTGCCCATTTCGGTGACCGGGGGCTCCCAGGTACAGGCAAGCAATCACTGTCACAACTTGCAGTGTTTTTGTCTTAAATAACAGTCACACACTTATACTTCTGTGGCGCTTTCCTAAAGCGACTTACGCTTATGCTGGTGTTCGCATAAGACATCCGGCGGCCCTCACTTCTAACACACGGCGTCTGAGAGAGGGTTTTTCGCAGTACACCGAGCACCTGGAAAGGAAAAATAATTTTTGTCATAAATTGCTTGAACGTTGAGGCTTGCTGAGCCAAGCACAGTCCTAATTTATGATTAAAGTGACATGGTTATGTTATAGTTATTATGGGGGTGAGATAGTTTTCAGTTGCCTAAGCTATGTGACGTCTGCGTCGTAAATACTGTAGTTAAGTTTTGTTGTGGGTACCAATGCGGTTAGTTGCAAAACATATTTGTATCGAGTAAACACTTCACACTATCCAATGCAGTGTTTTACCAAATTATATGAGAATTACTTCTTCATGAAAAACACATGCAAAGATTGGTTGCATGAGAACAAACGTATATTATACTGTTTAACAATGTAATGTATGCGTTCGCTTAGTTTGTTGTTTTGTGGGATATTACGTTTCAATTTCAATGTGAAAAATGTTTCCAGTAAGTCGTATTTTTCAACAATCGGAAATTCCAGTCCCTAACAGGATCAAAAGTTATTATTAAAAGTTTATATAGCGAACATATCAATTATTAAAAGTATAGTACATTATTTGATGTATTATTAAAACTTGTTGGCATACGTTCGGAATATGATTGGTACTACCTCCTTGTATCTGCAAAACAATTTTACATCATTGCCAGCCAAGAAATAAAAATATGTCGCTCAAGGCCAAGGAGACAATTTTGATGACTAACTGTGAATTTGTTTTTATGTAATCTACACAAATTTGGGAGTATTCGCTTGACCTTTGAGCCGGTCTATTTTAGTGCATAAGTAAGAGCCGGGTACTCACCTCTCCGTTAAAGAAGCAAAACAAAAGTGCGACACATAACCCCTGAAAAAAAAAGAAAGGACACATGTAATTAGAAACAAAATTGCTCTCCAATGTCGCTTTCGGAAACTTTACAAGCTTCCTACAACCATCTTAAGCTGCTACTCATTTTAAAGCAAGCTTTGTAAGCAGACTTTCTAGAAATTTATTATTTACAGTATACTCGGATGCACCAGATGCACGCGGGACTATCTAGTTCACAATGGCAAAGTTTTGTCATAAAAGGGCAAAAATTATGATATGGGCTGGAATACAGTAATAAATAAGAGAGGCTGTCTGAAGCAACTTAAAAACCGCGATTGTCACTCGAGGCTTTTTTGGCGACCTGTTCCGCTCGTAATATTCGGGGCACCTGGCTGGAGTAATGTCAGTTTGTTTATATTTCCAGGATTCCAAGTGTCGGAAACCAATTAATATGTGAAAGCAACGCTAACACCCGACAAGTTTTGTGTGTGACCCTCAAACGGCGACCATTTCTATTTTAACGAGACCTTCTGTTGCTGTTTTGGTAGCTTTTGGGGTCAAATACAGAAACATATTCAAATTCCATAGGTCTAAATAATCTATAATAAAAAAAAATTACTTCGCCAACGTTTTTGTAACTATAAGCTACAAGTCTCCGTGAGGAAAGGCAAACATCAAAACCGTTTGAATGTTAGTCATGTTGTTCTTAAAAAGTTCATTTCGGTTCTAGCTGCAATAAAGCGAGGAGGGTGATAAAACAACATACTAGAATGTGGTAACTTTCGACAGTATTCAGTAGATTTCTTAGAAAGGCCACGCTCACATTGCCGTGTGAGCTACGCGCTGGCCGGACCAATCAAACGCCTCCCTTTCCTCACCTGACCGCGCTTTCTCTGCGCGTACGTGTGGGCGGGAGCGGGGATAGACGTAGGACCGGTCTAACGAGCACGTGACTTCCACCGCACTCTGTCAACTTGGGGGCGGACAGAGTGTAGAGTATAAGAGGCTCACCTGAAGTGAGGTGACCAGGGCCGAGATGATTTCATAGGCGAGAAAAATGGACCCTTTGTCGGGGCGAAAAGGTGTGACCACGTAGTGCAGCCCCAACAGCGGAAGCAGGATTACAGTGGCCCTCACTGCCTTCCTAAAATAAAGAAATAAAAACAAACAAAAAATTGTAAGATGCTCTCCTCATCAACCTCCAAGTACGTGTATCTTGAACCGAAACCACATATAGCGGCGCTAATCGTAAAAAGAAAAAATATATATATTTTTGTTTCATTTTTTAGTTTTATTGTATATCGTAATATCTAGTATTGTTTATTATTTATTTATGAGTTTTACTGATATATTATTTGTTCGTTAGCTTATTAGCTTTATTTTATATAATATTTACTAGTTTTATTGTGTACTGTGTCATCGAGTAATTAAATCATAAATGATATGCAAAAAGAAATGTCTGCAGAAACCACTATTGTTGTTTGTCTATGAATTGCGATAGCATTCGTCTAGGACAACTTCAAGGACGACCTCTAGGACGACCTTAAGGACGACGTGAAAGACGACGTCTAGGACGATTTATAGGATGACCTCCAGGGCGATCTCAAGGGTGACCTCAAGGACAACGCCAGAGACAAAGACGACGTCGAGGACGACACCAAGGGCGTCAGGTCCTTCGAAGAGGGTGCGATTGTGAAGGAGTGTGAGAATAGTGAGCTGAAATGGTCGACTGCATCTAAAGAATGCTACCACAACTACTACACAACTACTAAAATACGTATATACAAAAAGTTCTTCGCTTCATAATAAAAAGTCTAATGAAGAAGTACGAGTCATTCCCATAATATAAAAAGAGAGTTTAACTTTTAAAAAGAAGCGGCTAGGTACAATTCAATAAATAAATAAATAAAGTTATTAATTTTTAATACCACATGTTCACGTGTTCCTCCAAGCGATCGTCATTTACATGACAATTTGTTTACGAAAAGAAAAGTTATTTAAAGAATAAGTAGTTTAGTCTCAAATTATTTCAGACGTTATAAAAATGATCATCTTTTTATCTAGTATCGTATTTTTTTAAACACAATTCACCTAAGAAATTGCACAACTTGAGAATGTTTAGCCTTTAGCTTACCATTCCAAAGCTTTGTAGTAAAAGTGAACTTAATATACAAATAGGCCAAGTATTACCCGATTAAAACGCAGGTGCTCTGAAGAAGTGCTAATGAATTAATATGTGGCATATAATTTGACCACAATTAACCTAATCATAGTTTATTGTAATGACGTCAATTATATTTATCATTCAGGAAAACGTTTCGATTTGGATAGCTTATTGTCAGTAAGGGAGTTATGTTAATAGTTGTCATGGTAGCCATTATCAGCAGCCAGACTTTTCAAAGTGTTATAGCTTCGTTATTTTTATTATTCAAATTTACGTCAACCAATGTATTTATTAATCTCACACGTCTGTACTCTGTAGGCAAGCATGTTTATAAAATACCAGATTATCTCTATTTAATGATGCATCTAAAATGAGGATAAACATTAAATGTCCAGAAAGGACAACGCAAACATGCTCGTGTCATATGTGGAATTCAGAAATAGTTTATAAAATATGTTAGTAACATGCAGCAATATTGCAGAGTTCATATACGCATTGCCATGCAAATTAGTTGGGCAAGATAAAATACAAAACGTAAATTAAGTTAGTAGAGCAATCTCTAAGTAAATAAGTACTTCGAATGGTTTAATAAATATTCTCGAAGAGAGCGCTCCAAGCATTTACAGTTAGAGATTGTGTTGATGATTCGCAGAGGAGTTATTTTAGAAATCAAGCGGCTGCAAGGAGATTGACCAATAAGCATTCAGGTCCAAGGTACGAAAAACGAAAACAAAATATAAAGCTAAAACTGACCTAAAATTGACTGGTGGTTTGCAGTGGAGCCAGCTTGAAATCAAGTGTCCTCTAGCAATAAACACGGTATATTTGTCAAATGTAGTTTAACTTCATAAAATAACGTATAAAAACCACCGGTTAATGGTCAACCTCAAGCGGTCTAGCTTAGAAGATTCGCTAGAGTTTGATTGACAAAAAAAAATTAATCCAGGGTTTACAAACAAAATACCCTAGAAAATAGAAAGAATACAAAAGCTGACGTATTAGGCACAGAAGAAATTTGAGAACGTGTAGTGTTTGTGTTTACTAATTTTTAAACGCAAACCCAATAAAAAAATTACAACAAACCTCAACAATAATATTTAAAATAAAGCTTAAAAGTACCGGAAGCATTAGAAACCGCAGCAAAACGATGCATATTAGAATTGAGAAAAAAGTGCTTAAAAGATATTCGTTCAAACTTTGCTTCGAAATCCTGCTCATTTTGTAGTATTTACTCATTATTTTTATTATTTACACTGAAGAGGCATTATATTACACACACAAAACTTTTTAGTTTGATTTATGTGAGGATGTTTTCGTTGTCATTGTTGTAATAACTGTTTTTAAATATTTTCACAAAATAATTTATGTTTACCGGTGATTCAATGAACTGAGCCTGATTGGTTTATGTGACAAATTTTTATCGCGTAATTCAGCAATGTACATTCAGATGAAATCAGCGTATTGTTGCAAATATATCTATACTACTTTTCTACGGTTCAGACATGCAGCACGTGAATAGTACTGCTAAGTAGCTGCAGGTCGTTAGCAGTAAAATTGAGCAGTATGACAATATTATTTTGTTGAATGAGGCTCTGCGGTCAAATCAACATTAATAAACCCTCGGAGTAACTTCACACGTCAAACGTAGTCTATATAGCCAACCTGAATATATACGTATGAACCATAAAAATAACTTTTAATTATCTCAATTTGTAATCAGCTGGACACACCCGTGAATAGTTTATGTCCGCACTTCAGAAATTTTCTAATTTAATTTTGGCACCATTTAAATTTAAGAGTGACACACTGCGTATAATATTACGCGGGAGAAGGTAGTCAACGAGGCACTAAAATATCTAACTTGTTCGTACCCGTCTATGACACTACTGGAAAAAAACGTTGTCCCAAAATAAAACTACAAAATGACCCCCAGTTTTTTTGTTTTTTTTTTAAGCAAAAGTATATTATGCATCACCGAACGCTCATTCTCCGCCCAAATGTAGCGCTAGCGGTCCAAACAAGATGCCAAAGCTTCAGAACTCATCGTTATCTTGTTCACAAGTTATAAGGGATTTTCTGAAATTCCAATGGGAAAATGGCGGCCGACGGAGCTCTCGAATGAATGGCGCCAGTTACTGAAAACGGGCAAAAACGGGCGCCATTTTGCCATTTAAATTTATGGAAAAGTACTTAGTAACTTTTAAATAAGTTTACGGTACGTTCTGAAACTTTGTCATCTGGTTTCAACCGCCAGTTCGACATTTGGGCAGAAAGTGAACGCTTGGCAAAGCGTAAATTATGTTATTAAGTAAAAAAGAACAAACATTCGTCACATTTTTTGGGGGAACACGCTCTAGATATATACGTTGGAAGTTGTGCAGGTAACTATTTTCACAATTTCACTCAATAAAACTTTTTTTTCTATATTTTATTTCTCTTTCTCAAAAAATATGGTAGGCACGTGATGGTTCGAATGCATTTCTTTATTTCCAGTCGTGTAATGTAAGTGCAATGCCAGAATGGTTGAGTAAACGAGCGACACCACCACCTTCGTCCTTATCCGTCCACAAATCTATATTTCGGAACGTGTTTGTTTTGTACAGATGCAAGTAGTCTAGAATTTTAATCCTAAAGATTAGATTCGGCTAAGCAATTACCATAGGAAAGCTTCTGAACGAATGTGTTAAATTACTATAGATGTTAAGTAAAATACTATGGGTTACAGGCTGAGTGTTCAGGGAAGCTCCTCCCACCTATTACCACTTTAGCAGAGCGAACGCTATGCGGAAAGCAAAGTCGTCTGCTTCTGTCGCAGGAGTTGCGATGTGACGTCAGAACGACGCCGAGCTTTGATTGGCTCTGATGGAAGGATAGTGGGTAGACCTCGAGCGAAGCCTACTTTGAGGTATACCCACTATCCTTTCAATCAGAGCCAATCAGAGCTCGAGCGTCTTTCTGACGTCATCGCAACTCCCGCAAGACAAGCAGACGAACTTGCGTTCCGCATAGAGAGGAGGCGAGTTCCTCTGCAGCGTTCGTTCTGCTAAAGTGGACACGAGGTGGGAGGAGCTTCCACTTTGCTCTTGACCTGTCACCGACAATAGGTGTAACTGTGCTTGGAACTAATTTTATATGACACTAAATGCATTAAAGATAACGACGACCAATATGCCTGGTCTGAACAAGTTCTAATGCATGTTGATTTCCTTATGAGCCGTATATCGCGGAATACACGAATAATTACTGGCATCCACGAGCAGATATATTTAACTACTAGCAAGGTTGTATCACGCCAATAGTAAAAGTGGATTATCCTGTCATAGGCTACAAAAACGTAGTTGAATAAATGTCAGTACACGATGAGTATGCGGAGTGCAAGTTCGTCTGCTTCTTTTGCAGGGGTTGTGGTGACGTCAGAAGACGCCAGGCCCTGATTGGCTCTGATTGAAGGATGGTGGGTAGACCACAAGGCAGCTTGCTTGAGGTCTACCCACTCATCTTCCAGTCGGAGCCAATCAGAGCTCGGCGTCTTCTGACGTCACCACAACTCCTGCACAAGAAGCAGACGACTTGCTCGCATATGTTTGAACGATCTTTAAGAGACGACTTTAAGAGGTTGGGACCGCTCGGACGGCAACAATAGAAAACGCAAAAAGGCTCAAGAAGATTGAACTTACCTCGTACTTTCATTGTCCGGAGAATTAACGGCCCGGAGCTTTGTGACCAGAACACGGACGATATTTACGAGGAATGCAAAACTCAACTGCAACGAGTAAAAGAAAAGACATATCCTGTCACAAACGAATATAGCATCGCATAATCACAAACTCTGCCTTATGGGTTTCGACCGCTCAAATGTCATAAGGAGAATTTACATTGCTCTTTAATATAAAGGATGATATATTGGGTGTCTGGGAGAAAAACAAAAGCTTACAATGTTTTTGACACCTCAAAAATAAACTACGCGTCGCCGAACATTAAGCTTCCACCCAAATATAGCGCTAGCGGCCTGGACAAGATACCGAAGTTTCAGGATGTGACCGCTATCTAATACAAAAGTTATAGGCATTTTTTTATAAATTTTCAGTGATCAAAAGGGGCCTGATCGCGGTAGCCGACGCCACTCAACTCCATCTCGTGGTCTTTGAAGGCCGCGATTTGTTTTTACAAAACATTTCCGAAAATGATTTATAACTTTTGAGTAAGATATATCCGTTAGTTTTGTAACTTTGAACTCAAGACCGGACCGCTAGCGATGCCCTTGGCGTAAACTAAACGTCTTTCAATGCAAAAAAAAAGAAAAAAAAAAATCTGTAAACGTTTTTTTTGGTTACGCGATAGATGTATATACATAAACAAGGAAATATATAATTAAGTTTTGTATGCATTTGTCAAAGCTATATAACAAAATGCAAATTCACGGAAATAAGGTAATGGCACAGACAAGCTGGCGAGCGATCATACTGAAAATTCACAATGGCTTTTTATTACAGACGTGTGCAGAGGCAAATTTCCACCGGCGCATGCTGCGCGGGCGCCCCAACCTTATATTCTCACTCCAATCTAAAAACTCCCATCAATTTTTCACGCAAGTATGTTTGAGAACGCAAAAGAACTGAAATAACCGTAGACAAAAACCGACACATAGGCCCGTCATCATTGTTATGTGTTCAAAATTTCAATCTGATTCAAGAAGCATCATTTACGTTCTGTTTATTTCTCGGAAGAGCTACAGTTCGTTATCGAGAAGTCAGAAATCCACCGGTTCCTTACCAAAATTGAAAAACAAACAGGGACACTGAGTATGTATGTGTACCATACATCGTGCTCAACCCAGCACCTGAAAAGGCAAGGTTTTGAACTTGAGAACAAATTGTGACTTTGTCACTGGTACCAGAACTAGGAGAGACGAACGTTTCTTACATTTTGGACGCTTCCGGGTCCATCCTCCGGGCTACACCATACCCTATGGCAGGAAGGAGCGGAAACCCTGCCAATGAAAGGTGAAATATGATATTTTTAATAATATACATAAAAAAAGACAATTGTTACTGTTGGAATCTGGGCCGGCTTGCTAGAAACAGCGTCTCAGCTGAGACTGGGGAAAGAAAGCGCTGCCAAAGCGAGCGCATGAGCTCTCAAGACGCTAGCGCGCCCCAGCCTTTGCAGTGCTTTCTTTCACCCAGTCTCAGCTGAGACGCTGTTCCAGCAAGCCGGCCCTGGTATTTCTCATTTCGCCAACATAAAAATATTGTCGTGCGCAGCCTGCTCGAATGCTTCCTTCCATTTAGGCAATTATTAAGGTTTATCTGCTGAGGAACAAAGCAAAGCTAACATGCTAAACATTTTGTCACGTTAAGAGGCTGCACATAAATGTATAGAAGCCGAGTTTTCCTTTTGTCTGTTGGTGACACGGAAGCATAATTATGTTTGGCAAGACGGCGGTTCTGTCGAATTTACGAGCAATGTTCGTTTAACGTTTGCGGTCGGAGGTCACAACTTCAGCTCTTCACATCCGCATGAATAATCGCACAATTTGGTTTCTATACATTTCAACATCTTTTCTCCCAACAACCCTATTTTATTTTATATATCTATCAACACCTCGCATGGTTTATAAAACTATGGAAGAAAGTGATGTTTGCGATCGCAGACGGAGCTGCGCCTTACCCCATCCGATGAGAAGGAACCACTTGAGTATTTTATCTTCCGCTATGAAAGCCATGACCAGAAGAGTGTGCAGGTAAAGCCCCTCGCAGAACATCCAGAGGTAGTTGCAGAGCAGGAAATACTGCGTCACCACGTGCAATACCTGGCACCAGTCCTGAATGGAAAACGAATATTGCACAGCGTTTCACAATTTACAACACGGTCTAGACGCGCTCTGCTTTCGCACCATCACGTCTGCTTATTTCCAAAGTAATCCGAACACAGCAATACGACTCTGTGCCCACTTCATAGCTGTTACTGAACGCAGATGTGTAATCCTGCTCCTCCTTTTGTAAAGAACGCTAATAAGGAGAGAAACCTTTCGGGTTCCCTCCAGGGATTTCCCTAGACTCCCCTAGGGGGGTGTAGACCCCTCGTTTTTCCGAAGGCACCCCCTTAATTCACAACGACTCCTATATTCGCAATGCCCCTCCCCCCCCCCTTTTAACCCCCCAAAAAAAATTTAGACACCCCCCCCGATTTCAATTCCTGGGGAAACCCCTGGTTCCCTCAATGACCAGTAATCGTTTCAGAAAGCAACTTATGACTGCTGTAATATTTCTGTTGGCGCCGTAAATTACCTTATATGCGAGCTGATATGCTTGGCAATGTTGCGTGAACTTTACATAACGGTATAATTCAGGTTATTGAGTTTGTAAGGCCGAATATTGACAGACTTATGGAAGGCCATAAAATACACGTGGAAAACTCTATTGCAGCCGACTGTAAACTCTTAAAGCTTACTGTATTCTCTTAAATTTTATATTACACTTCATATAGTCCACGTAAAGCCATGTTAGTCCCAGTGTTTTTTAAATAGTTTTCTTCAAGAAAAATAAAAACCTGATCGACACAAAAAAGCTTTTTTTATCTCGTTTTTTTCGGAGTAATATAACCGGACTGTATTAAGGTCTACACTTTTGCCTAGACATTAAAGTTTTCTAAATGGGTGCTCAAAAGTTAGGAAAGGTAGACAATCGAGGTATACAATTTAAGAATTACCTTAAGCTGAATTATAAAAGTTTTTAAAATACGCTCGACCTTGTGTTAGCTTCTCAAAATCCAGTTCAAAATGGTATGCACTCTGCTGCAGCCCCGCTTCAATTATGCTACGTAGCATTTCAATCGGTTAAAGTAACAGCCTTACCGGATTCTCTTCGATAACATGGGGCTGTGCAATGACATGGATGTACCACAATATCCAACATAGGTTATTGATTATGAACGATGTGAAGAGGTTTTTGTGAATGGTGATGCGTCGACAACGAAGGGACCTGCGGAAAAATAGGGCAGCAAGTTTTACAAAGGTAAATGTAAATAGAATATGAAGCTTATAGGATTCAACTTTCAGAACCACTAGTGCTTTCTGGATAGCTAAAATGTGTATGCGCAGCGTCGTTGGTTTAGTCTAAACTTGTTTAAACAATCGCACACACCATGTTAAACTAAACTCACGAAATCTGCAGGCCACTCGTAAAATGTAACTTGATCAGTTTGCATTTATGGAGTTTCATCTCGCAGTACTTTTCCTATTGGTTTACAAAGGCAAATATTAAACATATCGGATACAGATAATAAACACACGGTAGTGTTACAAAATTCAAGCCTGAGTTTTTTAATTTTATTTCATGGGCACATTTTTTTTTTGCAGTAAGAGCAAAAGCAGCCGAATATTATAAACAGTATAAAACCATATACGTTATGCTAAAATGTATTTTACTTTCTTCGCGAGCATATAAGTTGCCGATCGGAACTTTCTTGTCGACATATTTTGCACTGCCTAATTGATGGATTTAAATATAACCTAATGCCTAATTGTCAAGTGGAATAACAGCCACAAATTACAAAGAATTAGCCTTGTCATACAACCGATGATTAAAAAAGTGTGTACTTACCTAAAGTAGAAGAATATAAACAAGGAAAGCAGAAGAGCAACGAGTGATATCGAGTATCCGCCCACGTACAGCGAGTTCACCAGATTTCTGAACTGAAACGAAACAAGACAAAACAAAATATAAATTTTCTGAGGAAATAGGACACTTGTAGGGATGCTAAAACAAATCTACGAATTCGGCTACGTAACTTCAGCCTAGAACTTGGATACATAACAAAACCCAGCGGAGCGCGAGTTCATAGCTCTGGAGACGACTTTGACTGCACGTGTAGTCAAACCGTTACACTTAAGACTAAAACGACGATCACATAATTACCAGAATAAAAGTATGTGTATATTGTTTTTGTCTTTGGAGTGCAAAACAATCTGAGGCACAAAAGAACGTAAATTATTTCGGAGTGAATATATATTATCATTACTTCTTAGATAAAGAAAACACGCCGTAGTACAAAGAAATAAAGTAAAACGAGGCTTCATATAGAGAAGCAATATTTAAATAAACAGTCAGAGACGCAAACACAATGAATAAAGACGAGGAACCGCTACAAAGCCACGTCGTTTTCGCGGTGATCAATTCAATGGAGTTTGGAAGAACGACGATGCATGCTGCGTTTCGTGTCTAGAGACAACAAAGGAGACAAGTTTCTTTAGACTCCGTGGACTATATTTCTTCTGGTGTTTAATGAGCTGCCGAGCCGACGGCATTAGAAACGGGATATAAAAGAAAGTTCAACGAGCAATGGAGAAGAAAGACGGAAGTCGAGAAAGTGGAGGAGCGAGAGAGAAACAGATTAAAAGAGAGAAGAACGAGGCGCGGGATTAAAACTAAAAAAAAATCTGTTTTCATACAACGTGATCCAAACTTTTTTTGAAAAGAGGGTTTCCGAACACGTAGAGAGTTAGAGATGTTGGGACGCTAATGAATGAGATGTTCGGCGGAAGCCTCTTCGAGTTACGCTAGTAATTAAAACTTCTAACAAAGGAATCCCTCGGAATTTCAGCTCACACAATCGGAATAGGTCTAGCGCAGAAAGAAAATGGGAACTTATTTACGTCCTGCCCGTGATGCAATTTACCAAAGCACTCGTAGGTTACAATTTGCACTACCGTTCGTGGCACACCGAGGAAAATCGCCGTAAGGAACGCGGCATAAAAAAAATGTTAATTTATTTTTGACGCCGTGGCTATAGGTTGCTATGGCGAAAGATTTCATTATGTCCTTCTCAGAAACAACTTTCGAGTGCCGTGTTTGGACGGCCCTATGAACTAGTGAGTCGTAAGATGCACGGGGTGGAGACACCCGTTTTTCCTTATTAAAGGGAATTTGTGGCAATGCCTGTGACATTGCGCCTCGGTAATTGTCGACCGGCCGATTATAGTCGATAGCGTGTTACATCTTCGTTGGGCACACATTTGATTTTCTTCATCCGCGATTAATCGAAAACAAAAATTAAGTCTTGTCGTCACTTGAATGTTGATGAATCTGTTGTTTGCGTGGGCAGTGGTGTTGTAACTTTACCGAGCATGCTCTGTATGCACGCAAACTCTAGTTGGAAATTCGAAATCGAGGCCTGCTCCTTTGAACCGATAAACATTTGCTTGTCATCAAATGTATTGCACATGTAGCGAAAAGACACTTGTCATCTATCAAAAAGCATGCTCGTTTAGCGGGAGAAACCTTCTAATGCGAGCGGAAATGCCACAACCTCCGGAAATTTAGATTTAAGAAAAATAGAAAGATATAAACGTTTGTAGTAAAGTTTTTAGTGTTAGCAATTAAGAAGGCGCACGTATCTGAACTCAACCGTGTCCGCGTTGCGTCTGATGAAGAAAGGCCACTAAACATAGTCTGTATGAGACAATAAAAATATTCATCCTAACAACACTGCTTTTTAATGTTTATGAAATATGCATACTCTTTTTTTTAACTTTTTTCCTAATATTTTAATTCCCGCAAGGCGGTAACATTAAGCTAAATTTTACGTGATCAGAAAACAAACCAAACGACTGAATAAGTAAAAAATAACGCGCAAAATCAATTGAAAAAAAAAAAAACTATGCGTTATACAAAGCTCATGTCTCCGTGCAGATGTGCGACGAAACACCGCGTAAGACAAGGAAACGACTGCAAAAATTATGAATGACAGCCGAAGTCCTTCACAAACTTCAACGCGGCAACTTAAAAGTGACAAAATATTCAGAGTTAAAAAGAAACATCTTTTATGCGGTTACGGTTTTTTTTTCTCTCCCGAAGTTTGAGTAAATTTCCAACCTGCAAATCATGGGTGTCGACACAGGCAGTATAGTTGGACCAGATGTGTTTTGTGACTGGATGACGAAACCAGGTGCCATCCAAATTGCAGTATTTGTGAGCTTGCCCTGAAAACAAAAAGAAAGGCGCATTAAAGTTACTAACTCCTACAAAAGAAAGAAGCAGCAAGAGCAAGAGAGGAGGCAACGTAAGAGGCTTAAATTGAACTAGTTGGTTCATTGTTTCTGTTAATGTGAACAGCTTGAAAAAAATTAGACGAATACACCCGAATACACGAAAGTATAAATGAACGAAGACACTGCTGACTAGCCATACAATAAAAGAAACTACAGGAGTATGCGTCGGCATACGCTTCAAAGCCACCAAAAAAGAAGTGTAGTTGCGGTGTACCACGCCACGGTGATTTAAAATACGAGTGTTTACTGGGTCACGTGAAGAATAACAGGTCTATGAGTTTATATAAGGATGACATACTTTATAGAATAACAATTGCTAACAGCGGTGACTTCGTCCATTTTTTACCATCGTGTAGTTGTCTAGATGGTTCAAGCTATCCATGTTCACAAACCGGAATGCAATCTCCAAATGAACGCGTCCAGCCTCGCTGGTAGGTTAAATAGTTGTGAGTAAACAAATATTCTTTTGCCACCGTACTTGAGTAAGAAAAATCACTTCTTGATTGAAGAAATTGGCGATTTTTCCGATTATTACTAAATGCTTGGAACGCATTTCAAAATCATAACTGCTTTAATATTATTAAAGATCAGGCATAAGTATGCTCTTAGTTTGAAACTCACGCGAAGAAAGAAATCCGGCGACGAACTGTGGACAAGGCGCGTAGACGGTGTGACCTGGAAGGGTGTCGTCCCAGCAGCTCCAACCGTCCCAAGTTCGTGGGCAGACTGTCTCGTTGCCCTCTGATGAAAACAAAAGCGGTAAAACGAAGTGTTACTAGACTGTGTCCGAATGACGCTGATCCTCTCGGACGCTTGAGAAACTCAGATAACGGTATTTTGTCACACTTATTCCTAAATCAAGGTTCAATTGCATTGGCGAGAAGGGCAAAACTGAACAGATCACAAAGGGAGCAGCGGGGGATAATGGTACGTTTTCTATTATCTCCTTTTTCGGCACAGCGTAAACAATTTCTTGGCGAAGGCAAATCTTAAATTTATTTGCTGGTATTTGGTATCACATGCTAAGAGTGCAGTACGCACTCACCAGAAAATTTTGTGCTTAACAACAGCTTTATACAAAGAATAGGTATTATGGCAAAACGCTTTCCAATACCTAGTAGATGGGCTATCAGATTAGAACTCAGTTTATAAAAACGAACACGAGGAGGCTCTTTGCTAAACATGTTTGCTTTTTCTAATTTGGTAACTCTCAAGGCAACACTCAGAATTCCGCGTCTCATATTCAAATAGTCAGATGCCGAAAGTATCTGGGGTTGCATCAGGAATCGCCCTCACGCAATCCATCCACAAACAAAAAAACAAATAGAAAAAAAAAGATATAACTGACAGATTTCAAGTCAGTATGGCTAGGAATCGCCATCATGGGATTGCAGCAACATTATAAACATAATATGAGCGTCCCAACTTCAATGAACCCCCGCGTTATCTATATCCTGCGTATTGTGTGCGTGTCACTCATTCAACAAAAGAACGCCAAATGAGCCGTGCTGCAGCCATATCGCTCCAAGGATGCGGCGACAGTCGACGCTGACATTGTTAGGCGTGGCAGACGTCGCACTGCATCGCGTCCTTGCGTAAGCATTGCCGTGTAACTCAATATAAAGCTGCTAGTGTTTCCCAGATTGACATACACTTCCTCAGAAATGAGAATGCGGCCGACCTCAAGCAAGATATCACAGGTTTCTGACATGTAAACACACACACGCAAACAAAAAACGATCCCCTTAATTTTTTTCTGACATAGTTTATGGTATTTCTATGTGATTACCCAGAACTGATTGCGATCGATGATCCCTGCATAAAAATTCAGGATTGTGCTCTTCACCGACGAAGGCACAAAACCACGCTCGACCATCTGAGTTTCGGTTACCGAGTAGAGGTGGCGGCCGCAGCAGCACGTCCTCGAGGCAGTTCTTGAACTGGTTGATTTTCTCCTGCCACTGCCAGTTCTCGCCCCGCAAGGAGCTTTGTTCCCAGGGCACGAAATCCCCGATGTCCTGCGTGATGGCTTCCAGTAGCTTGAGCTCTGGGTCCTAATAAGAGACAACATGTGTAAGGTGAATTTAAACGGAAACAACGCGTGATGTTCGTTAACTCCACGGTTATTATTTGTTCAAGGAAAGCAAAGTTCAGGCACTATAGTTGTAGTCAGCCTGTTGTACGTTTCAACGTACTTCCAGTGTTGCTGCTGCAGGTCGGCGATGTTTATACTCTATTTCACCTTATGATGTACCGCAGGAAAGGCTACAAGCGCGAGCTCCTTGCTCTAGGGCACATCTCGGTGGCACAAGCTCTCGTGCATTAAGGGAAGCTGTCAACGCTATGAGCTCGCGCTTCTAGCCTTTGCCGCGGTATAACATAAGGTGAAACGGAGTATACCCACGGTTGTTACAAGTTTGTTAGGGAATATGCCTTCAACTATTATATTATGTTTGCTGAGTTCTCACTTTTAACAGTAAATCCTAACTTTTTTTAAATCTAAAACTGTATTTTGGCAAGGTTGAAGGACTAATTTTGCTTAATAGGTATGCCCGAGAGGGAACAAAATGCCCTAGTAACATTAGAGTCACTTTTTTTCTAACGCGACATTAGGAGCTCTAATTTGGATATTCGTCAAGAAAGTGGGAGAGATCGACGACCGCCGCAATTATCCAGCGCCGTGCTTGACCTTGGCGCTGGCCAATAGCTGCGTGGCGCTGACCAATGGATGCGTGGCGTCCATTGGTCAGCGCGAATAGTGGGTCAAATTGAATAGCGATGCGACATGCACACACTTCACAGTGCTAGGGAGACTTACGACGTACCGGATATCTTTGTAGTGTTTAAGTTAAGAATGATGCTGAGCTACTTGATTACATAGCAACATTTAAGAATTCCTAGCGAGAAAGCAGCGGTGTGTGAATGTTGCTTCGAATCGAAAAGCACTGCGTCATCCCTAGCTTTAACAATATAAGGAGAGCCACCACACAGTGACTCCTTTGCACTACGAAGGCTATGAGTGAGGTAGCGCTATTCGATTGAAACCACTATTCGCACGCTCTTAAATAAGAGTCAAACAAGTTAGACTGAAAAAAAAAAGATAGACTAATAAAAAGATCAGCTCACGTCATACGGCGACGTTGTGCACGAGGCGTAGTTGCCCGTCTCCCCATCCCAAGACCCGTTCCAAAGGCAGTGGTAGGTCGCTGTAGCTGCAGGAAAAGAAAGAACGCAAGCAAACATGGAAACACGTTCAGACCAACGAGGAAACCGCTACCAAGCAGTGTTATATAAAAACGAAAACAACATTGAAACGCACTAATATAGCTTCGACTATACTCAACAGATGAGGTCACAGTGAGTCTTAATCCACGCTGAGTGGAACACAGCTATATAACTTTCTCGGGCCAGATCACGCCAATTCGAAATGAAATATTTATAATAACCTTGGGGTTGATGCAACCGTTAAATTCTACGTCACTCATCGCGCCAAAAATATCCTACGCTATAAAAACCACGTGCGTTCCATTCCTTGTAAAACACGCAGGTATCCGATCACTACAAGATCTGAAAAATTCTATACGCTCGTAGGGACAGCGAGCGAATGAAACTTCGTGCTCACGAGACAACCCACAAGCGTTTCTTTTTAATTTTTTTTTAAAGTTTGGTCGGTTTCTTAGTTTTTTCGTTCGCAATGACCTTGTCAGTGTTCGCAGTGATTGGCTGCCCACGTGTTTTTTTTTCGCGGAAAATTGAATGTGCAGCCACTTTTTTAGAGTGTAGGGATGTAAGAGTGTAGGCTTCTGCGGCACATGATTAGGGTTGCATTTTTTAGAGTGCAGGGGAGACCGCGTAACTTAAAGCCCCGTTATAATCCGACGTTGGGCGTAGCAAACGCGGCGTGGCGCAGCCCACACAGATACCGATTGGTCGCAGATATCAAGCTCCTCCTCGCCGACCAATGAAACGCGCGCGTTCTGCGCTGCGCTACGTTCGCCGCGCTCAACGTCGGGTATAACAGAGACTTTAGACCAGTGTTCTGAGCCTTAAACGTAGGAATAACATAAAACTCGCGGTGACGAACAGTAGCCAAATTGCGAAGTCAGCCACTATGCTGAAGCGTGCTTTACATAATTATCGCGGACATTTCTATAGACGAGAAATAACTAAAGCCGAGTGACAACGAGTGGTCTGATCGACGAACGTTCGACAGCCTTACGTGTACTTGACTTCAGTTACTATCGACGCTATCGCTACCGACAGTTTAAGAAACGCGGGGCGTGGCTTATTCTGTTGACGTCGCCTGCCTCGTGATTGGTTAACATCACGACCCTTCTTGTTCGGTACTGGAAGATTGTTACGCAAAAGTTCTAAAAATGTGTCACGCTTTGTTGCTTAAATAGTTTGTAAGTAAAAAAAAAACATTTTTATTCATTTGCGAAAAAATAGCGGGGACAGGTTAGTCCGCGGTGATACAATAGCGAGGTTTGGAATAGCGTACCCAACAGCTCTGTGAACGGAAAGAAATGGCGTCGCCTCCGCGCGCCAATTACAACCATGGTTTGGGCTCGGCGCATACGCGGTTGCGACGACGCTATTTCTTGATGTACGCAAAGCTTTTAGGTAGCCTATTTTAACACTCCCTAATCCTTAGCAACAACTACCTGCAGTCGATGATATGTTAAGAGTTGAGTGGAAGCTTCCCCCCCCCTCCCCCTTTACACTCTAACAGAGCGAACGTTGGAGAGGAGGGGACCTTGTCTCCAGCGTACGTTCCGCTAAAGCCGAAACGGGTGGGAGGAGCTTCCACTGAACTGTTAACCTCTCAACGACTATAAGTGACCTTCAATTCACCCCCTACTCCCCTCCCCCCCCCTCGCAAAAAAAGAAAGAAGAAAGAAAAAAAGAAAAATTCATTTAGACTGACCAGAAGAATTGACATTTCCCGGCAAAAGGCCAGGACACGGTGCTCGAGCGGTGCCTCCCAGCGGAGTCGGAGCCCAGCACTGCCAACCGTCGAACCTCCAGTCACACACGGCTGCGGAAGAAGTAAGAACACAAAAACCCAGCATAAAACATCAGCTCAAGCTTCCTCACACAATGCTCCTTCTACCATTCCATCTGCTCGGAGAATAAAAGGGGAGAAAAATATGTTCCCGAATGTGAGGTTCGTTTTTCGGCTTCGAGGACGTGTGGCTCGCATTACGTAGAAGGAAGTGCAAACCCTCTCCAAGAAGCCCATCTTACGATGCACGAAGAATGTGCCGAAAGCCACAGGGCGAAAAATTCTTCTATACTAAAAGCAGAAACCTGATATGCTATATAGGTTCTCCTCCATTCCATTCGTCTTTCAACAACATCTACGGTGTCGTTTTGATGGCCGTATTTTGATGGGATTCGAGTTTCCTGCCATTGTAAGAGTTCCAAAGGTCGATCCGACGGGGTCTATTCAGAAAGTTATTGTTTTGTTTTAGCAGTGCGGAGGCACAGAACACAATACTTGGCGCACTACATAAACACACACGCGTCTTGTAAAAGCAGCGCAGGTCTATCGCCCTGTCTCGGTTTTATCACGGATACGCGGCTGCAGCTCTCTCCACAATTCAAATCTGAGGAGGAGATTCGAATCATTCCATATGAACCTTCAGAGACTTGGTACTGGTCTCGAAACTTCGACCAAAGTTTGGTACATGGTCAAACACTGCCACCACAGGCTCCACTGTTCCAGAGGGGGAATTTTTCGTTTGGCTCCAGATATATATAGCGTCAGGAATTAGGATAATCAGGCGATATCGCTCTGCTTTGCCGCGGACTGTTGTAACATTTACGCAGGACAGGTCGACCGTTTCCTGCGGTTTCAAGTAAAACTGTGGATAACTGACAGCAATGATTTTAAGTACCAAAATAGTTAAAGTGTCGTTACTCTAAAACGTAGCTTATTGATAAGCCGTAGATATTGAGGTGTTCATTTACAAGAAAAATCGGCGGATGTTTTTTCGGCGGTTATTTAGTGTTAAAATATCGCGGTATTTCGGTGATGTGCTTCGGGGGGAAGCTAAAAACGGTGAATATCAGTGAAGAAAGCTCTATTAATGACATTGGCTGCGGCCTTTATCTTCAAAGTCCTGCAATGCATGAAACGTTGGAGCAACAGCCCCTGGGGTTATCCAGGAGGTGTTGTTAGGAGGGGGAGGAATGAGGAGAGAAATAGAGAGGGAAAAGGCGAAGAGGGATGTGGTGGAAGAACTGGTATGTCACGTGCTGTATATTCTACCACTAAATTTAGCCAGGAAACTGAATGGTCGTATAAGTAACGTGACGCAAAGTCACGTGACGTTGATTTGCCCCGCCAAATTTAGCGGGAAAACTGTATTGGTGGCTAGGTCACAAGACGTGAATCTTACCGCTAAATTTAGTCGGCGACTGGATTGGTGTGTAGGTCGCGTGACATCAATTCCCCGCTAAATTTAGCGAGGAAACTGGGTTGACGTATAGGTCAGGTGCCGTCAATTTCCCCAAGGTCACGTGACGTCACTCTTTTCCCCTAAATTTAGCGGAAGATGCACGGACGGACGGATGGACGCACGGACAGACGCAAAACATTTGGGGATACGTTATAAAGCACTTCATGTTTTAAAAAACTAAAAAAATTGAGTCTGGGAGGAAATGGTTTTAACAAAAAAAAAATCCTAGAATTGTAGCAAAAAGGTTTTTAGAAATCCATGTTCTTGGTTTCAACACATTTTGGATTTTTGACACCGACGGGTGTTTATCGGTGTTTCGTTTTTAGGTTTTCATCGATTTTAAATTCTTGCAACCAGAATGATGCTCATCGGTGTTTTAGGGTCAAAACCGAAACGTTTACGGCCTACTAATTAGTTACCCCATAAGGGGAACGACTATAGAAGAGCTTTGCGCGCCACTGTGCATAACATGCGCACGACAGTTTCCTGACAAAACAAATCCCCCCCCCCCAAAAAAAAAAAAAAAAAAAAAACGAAGCGAAAGAAAGAGCTGATCCGCCACGTCGTCACCATTCCCTCGAAGCCGCGTGACGAATATCCAAACGTTCCCTATCCAGGGACACGTGCGAAAGTGGGAAAAGCTTCGCTGGATCCAAATCACTTCCCCATGCTAAGAGGGATTCACGCTCAGAATTCGGTTTAAGGTGAGTGCGACGGCGGGAGGTCGAATTGACTATAGGGAAGGAGCAACGAAGGAGGCCGGTATTGAAATGAACCAGCGCGCTTCCGATGCGCCGCACGTAGAGAGAGATGAATTCGTCCGAGGCAACTGTTTCTGGAACCACGGAAAAGCAAATTTCCGAGTCTGGTAACATTCATCGAGGTCCTACTGTGCTCGGTTTCACTCTTTTCCAAACACGGAGCGAAAATAAAAGTTTTTTTTCTCTCTCTCTCTCTCTCTCTCTCTCTCTCTCGGTTTCACCTTGGAGGGAACCGAGCTCAATATAGACCATTCCACAGAGGAGCTTCTGTTCGGTGTCATTTTCAGCGTTCGTGGGGACACACTAGAACGTTTTACACCACGAAGGGTGTAAAAACGTAAAGTCAGTTCTAGAGACTCACACCAATGGCTGCACTAGTTCAGCACCTTAATTTTGGGTCGTGCACCCCACTTTATTCGTGAAATAGGGCGCTGTTACATGGAACACCCACTTTTGAAGCGTTTAAGAAGAGCGTAGAAAAGGGTGCTATGGTGAAATGAGGCGAACACCCGTTTTCGAGGGTGTTTCGCAGCATTAACAGCCGCTTCCAACAGCGCT
Source organism: Ixodes ricinus (assembly GCA_037355805.1). Classification (NCBI taxonomy): domain Eukaryota; kingdom Metazoa; phylum Arthropoda; class Arachnida; order Ixodida; family Ixodidae; genus Ixodes; species Ixodes ricinus. Next base: position 27,731 of record JAZHYW010037527.1, read on the forward strand.
AACGGAGGTGGGTTTAGCGACTATGTCAAATAATTATTGCTTGTACCAATGCTTTATTAGCGGCGAGATGTTTTGTTGACGTCCTCCTATGGTTCCCTCTCGTGACGTCATAACCTTCCGAACAACTAGTTCGATGGTGTTTGTAATGAGCATGGTAGAGGCTTCAAATCATTGCTCTCTGAAACCAACACTGCCAACACCGTAAAAATGGAAATTCTTACATTACACTTTTTCTCTCGATGAGAAAACCTTTGCTGACGTCATAGTCAGTATTCGGCCAATCGTGGGAAGCCGACCGCAGCGACGCTTTCGATCGCGCGCGTCGCCAATACTTGGAGATACACTCCCTGAACTTAGATGTACTATTCCCCACGGGAACAATTGACAAGAACAAAACAACATACCTCTAGCCTTCCTAATTGCGGAAAGATCCACTTGCGCATGAGTATCTATGTATTGTAGATTACATCAGGTGCTAGAAGAGTCACATAGAGCTGTTATTCCTCTCTCGTGCGATATTCATTGTGTCTGTATTTTCTTCTCCTCTGCATGTGAGCACTGCATGTGGTACATGATGCTTGTTGAGTCGCAAATTGTATCCCAAGGAGGCTGCTAAGATCGCGAGCATCCTATTTTGATGGTGTCCGCCACCATCCTAAGTGTGTTGCTGTAACACCCTTAGAGTGTTAGCCCTGGAGCAAGTTGATTTACACCCTTAAGGATGTAAAATTCTTATGTGTGCGGCGCATACTTTACTCTCTTTCGGAAGTGACGAACGTAGGCGTGCTGGGCCTGTGATTAGTACGCGTTTGGCTGTGATTTTGTGAGCATTAGAACGGGGTGTAAACAACCCTCTGCCAAAAATACGTGATGGAAACGCGAGGTGTGACTGTGATCCGGGGTTGTCAGAAGCAGTCACCGGCCAAGAAGTTGCTACTTGGTGAGAGTCATCGTCTCGTTTATTTGACAATACCTAAACAATTTTTTGTCAATCACACTTCTCGTTTCTGAAGGATGTGCACCCACGGGAGCGCATTCATGCACTCTCCGAAAAAACAAGAAAAAAGTACATTCTTACACACCTTGTACCATGTAAGACACCCCAAAACTTCAGTTCGACGTACAACACGCTGACATCGAACCGACGGTACCAACTTTCTCAAGCGGCTTGATAGCCGAGTGGTACAACTTATTAAAACAGCTAATGTACGTGTGACTCACTGCAAAAAAGGCTCTTATCTATGCTGTGAAGGTGGTTGGACAGCGAAGCTGTGGTATCACCTGCAACGATTGCCCACTGCACTATAGACCCTTTTTATGGCAAACACTACCAGATGGTGCACCTGTCTTTCAAAAGAAATTCCGGTTTATAAAAAGAATGAATTCCCATAACAACGAGGCCACCTTAACACCGCTGCTTGAAGTGTAGATAAAAAGTTCAATCACCAATTCTCCAGGTGAACGCCAAAAGAACGAAGGAGTGCGAGATCTGTTAAAATGTTTCGAGTATTCTTATAAACCGAATTGCCTCCTCCAGGATGTAACATTGTACAGCCGAAAGCCCTCGTTAAACCTCCAGCTTTGTTGTCCGTGTAGCATTTATGCTTTCTATAGCACTGGTGTGACACAAGCAAGCTCAACAGGCTTTCAAAGACGGTGCGACCGGAAGTCCCTTGGGACGCAAGTGGCAGTTCATCTTTGTAAACAGCAAAAGGGTCTATACCACATGATTGACGGAAAAAAAAGTAAATGCACCGCACCAAAACTTTTTATATATGAAAGATTTCGTAAGCTGCCGTGGCGGCGGCAGCTTATGATACCGCAATCTTTACCGAGAAACGCTTGCAGGGAGTGCTACGTGCTTCGGATTGTTAGATGGGCTAATGACGTCACTCCCTACTTCATACTCAGCTGTTGCAGCGGCAGCTCATGCAGCCGCAGTTTGTACCGGGAAACACATGCGGGAAACACTACGTGCTTATCATCTATCACGTGGTTTTGACACTTGTTTTGTGTTTTTTTTTATTGAAACAAGTGTTAAAACCACATGATAAGAAATAAGGCGCGCGCGAACGGGGATAAGGCGCGCGTGTGACTTTTCTGTCGACTATTTTATCTGTCAACTACTGTTCTGTTAACGGAGACGAAAAAAAAAAAACCCCGACCAACAAGTCATATACAGCTTCGCTGTAAAAAGTAATCAGGGTTTTCTTGGCCCTACTGCAAAACCTCAGTGTTTTTTTTTCTCGGTAGTTTTTGACACGTATTTTAGCTGTTGATTAAGGTATATCACACCGTTATCAAGCTTCTCGTAAAAGTCGGGGCTGTCTGTTCGACGTCAATGCGCTGTACGTCCAACTGAAGTTTTGGGGTGCAGTATATGGTACAAAAGGGTGTCGTTTTGGGGTGCATTATATGGTACAAAAAGGCTTTTCTTTTTAAAGGGAGGTTGCATAAAACGTTGTCACACTATGCTGGGGGTCATTCATTGCCGAAAAAAAAAGCCAAATTCTGTGGTGCGAAACTATATGTTGTGGTAGGTACGCGATCAGCAGCAAGGTCACCACTATGGCTGCTGACGTGACGTCAATGCAAGCCATGCATAGTCCTTGACCAGCTTTAGTTTACCTGGTGCGAAAAATAAGCCAGACTACCTTGTCTTTTTCACACTGAAAGCATAATACTTCCGAAGATTAATACCGACGTTAAGACATTGTGACAATATTCTGGCCGAGGAGTCATGCTTCTGTGTCTGTCGTCGACGGCTGTAAATATCTGCAGATTTTGTCTACTTTCCAGAACACCCGCTCGCTCTGCATTCAAGACAGCGCTATGTTGGAATGAGACTCAGAACGGAACCAGTCTAGGCGAGAGAGCAAACACCGCACTGCGACGGAACTCCATTATGCCGAATAGTTCGCGACGGGAAACTCCCAAGACAATTCAGGCGCGTCGCGCCGAAAAAAAAAAAAAAAAAGGCCAGGCACAACGCTTGTGTTGCATAAAAGCAGACCCGTCTGCGAGAACTTGCGCAAGTCTGTCGAGAATCATTGAAGGGGCAAAACTTACGTTGTTGCTTTCTGTCATTTATTTTATTCATATTACCTTCGTGCGAAATGATTGTCGTTCCGACAAACGAAGAATACCTGCCTGATTATTTTCGAGTTTGAATAGAGCTGCGGAAACTTCGTCGCACTTCCGAGCGCGCTAAGTATATACATGAAAAATGCACACAATCATGAAACAAACTCGGTCTTGAAGAAACACGAAGCGGAGATGAACGAGCGAAATGTAAGGGCTGCACACGTACTGCCATGATGCCGTGAATTGGGGAGGGGAAAGGAAAAATAAATTCCCAAAGAAATAGCGCGGGATAATCAAACACTGAGCGAGATATCTGTCGCTTTCAAAAGTCCTCAACAAGAATTTTGGAAGAAATAAGAAATGTATAGAAATGTTGAAACTCTGCTGGCCCCATGACGCATACCCAATGAAAAAGAAAGAAGGCTTCTTTCTACAGACGACGGCACCCTGAAGACGAAGGAACCAAGGAAGTGAGAACAGAGACGGACTAGCGAATGCTTCTTTTTCTTTCTCGCTAGGGCAATAACCGCCTCATGAGTTTGATTTTTGTTTGACTGAAATAAATCGAAAACATGTTGGTTGTCCTTCTCATGCAAACCGTGTACTATGCTGGCAAAGATATATTTAAGCTTCTAAAAAACACACAAAACAAATTAAAGACGCTTACAATTCTCTGTAATGCCGAATTAGAGCGCAGCTCTTGAGGAGGAGGAGAGGGTACAGGGGGAGGGTATGCCCCTCCTCCTCCGCACCCCGTCCCCCTCCTTTTCCTCTGCTCCTCGTCCCTCCCCTCATTTCCTCCTTCCCCTTTCCTGCTCCTCCTCTCCACTCCTTTCCTGCAACTCCTCTCCCCTCCCTCCTCCTTCCATCCTCTCCCCTACTCCTTCTCCTCCTTTCTTCCTCCTCCTCCCCTCCTCCGCACGTGACGTCCCTTTACTACAGGTACCTGTGCCAAAGGTACCTTTACGCTGCCGTGTCAATTGGGTATTAGAAACTATGGGCAGCTTCTGGCTCGCTTTCCAATGGTTTATGCTGTCAAAACAATCGTTCCAAAAGTTTTGCTCACATATGGCACTTTGAGATTCAAACAATTTGAAGTTTGAGGTGCGTCAACCTATTGTCCAAAGTTATCGGAAGCTTAGACGCCTGCATCAGTGTTTTGATGTCGAACTGAAATGTTTTAGGTTGTCAATTTAGTGAACTTAAACCAGCTGAGGGCCCTTAAAAACCGAGCAAGTCTTGAAAACTGCAGTACGGCTCCTGGCACGAGCTCTTGTTCTCATAAATATTTTTTTAACTCCATGGCAGACAGCGAATTGCTTTTGGTATAGCTGCTTGCCGCCATTCCGGACTTTCACGGTCCACCTTTTTTTCTTTTCAGTAAATGCACTGACAATTGGACATGCCACATATGCCGCTATTTGAATGTTGGCTCACTGTATTCTTACCTTTGCGCCACTAACAACGCTCTGATCCTCCCACTCTTCATTTGTTTACAGTGAGCACCAATGAGTCTGAAGGCCTCCTTTCCCAAACACATACCCGGAAGCCAGTTTTCGCTCCAGGTGCCAAAACGCCAAACGTTCAGTCAACAAGACCAACCCCAACTTCATTGGAACGGACATTACCACTATTGACGAGAACGTCGAGCCAAACTTCCAAGGGAGAAATATCAGAGTCCAGGGTCGCACCCACTTCCGGAAGGCATTACCTTTCCCATACCTTCGAAAGGATATAACAAATGTGTCACCAAGGGCAGGAGACCGGTTCAAGGAGCCCCCACTACGCGAGGGCAGGTCGGCGAGCGACCGTGCGACCGTACTTCGTTACACTATATGATGGACCGCAACGGACGCTGCGAGCCATCGAAGCCAACCAAATGCCACGTGATGGCTCGTAGCGTCAGCTGCGGTCCATCGTAAAGTGAAACGGAATGTAGGCAGGGTACACAGTGAATAATGGCCACTGTCGACGACGAAGCAAACTGCGGACGGACCGAGGACGGAGTATTCTTCTTCCGAGAGCCCCGCATCCACTGGGGACAGTTCCCGACCACGCGCCGTTTTGGCACCAAGTGGACCACGGCGAACGTGACGAGCGTATAACTAACCAATCCGGATCCGAGAGCCGTACCACGTGATCTTCGTGTTCTGCGTGTTCCTCGACCCGATCGCAAGGTCACGCGACTGGCTGGTCCACATGAAAGCGAGACTGAGTGGAAGTCTGCGAGGAATGGACGGAAGTGAAAGGAGTGTGAGAGAACGTGGAGGAAATAGAGAGAAAAAGAGAAGGAAAACGAGAATCCCCCCGTTTCGAAGGGTTCCTTTCCTCTGGCCAAATCTGCAGTCTGTCACCTCAGGCGCTTGAAATGGCTTCGGGGAGCAGGGCACGCCGGCCGGATCAACGCATTAGCCGATGGCTCTTGGGTTGTAAACGAGATGTATCGGCCATGTCATATATAGTATATATATATTTTTTCCACGTAAGCTAGGAGCTGTTGATGCAGTGTTTCCGGACGCGATGTGCTTAGAGCTGTCCTTGTGAAAAAGCAGCACCGGCAGATTATTTTTTTCCCTTTTCTCTTAGGCGTTACTATGAATTGTTTCCGTTTGAGGGTCAAAACAAATTTGTTCCGACTGTATTAGGAAAACAACGTTTTTTTTTAAAAGTTAATGTGTTATTAACCTCTGACAATGTTGTGCCTTGTCGCGTTCGTGACAGCGAATAAAGGGGATTGGTGGCCGGGTGTTTTTAACGCATCGCAGCTCGGAGCACGTGGAGCGAAAGCTCGCGCTGCAGAGCCCAGGAAACCTAGATTCGATCCCCAGTCCTGTCTTTTTTTATCTTGATGAGCATCTTATCTCCCTCTGTTCGTGGGATCACTACTGCGTGATGCATGTCAAAGTCCCCAGGTTAGCAGTGGTACGGCACAGGCTACATTTCTCAACTGCAGCGAATACACCGGACGCCCATTAAGGCTAATTATCTTCCCACTGTCTAAGAAAAATAATATATATCTCCAACACAATTGGAATTTAGCGAATAGAATACGAACTACAGCGTGTACACAAAAGGTTAGGGGGCAAACGAGCTGGTGGTGGTTAAACACTTTGACTAAAAACCTGAGACTGAGACTAGAAGGTACCGACAAACAGTCTTAAACACAGCTGAAATTTATTCGACAACGAAACGGCATATACAGGCATAAAATCCTGCACAAAACACTAGAGACGAGAGAAAGAGAGAGAGAGAGAGAGAAATGGAGGAAACCCGTGCCACAAGCAGTACAACAAAGATTCGTCTTTCTGGATTCGTCTTTCCGGACTGGCCGTAGGGATTTTCGAAAAGTTACTTCCGTGAAAAAAGAGTTGGAAGAAAAGGACATCATGCTTCTCGAAACCGACAAATCTGGAAAATTTGCTGTATTCTTTCAATGAATGAGTTCCGAAAAAAATCGGACTTAGCCATAGAGGGCCTGTTCAGGCAGTTCGATGGAAACCTTAGACGGATCAAGCGGAAAATTGTTAGTATTATGAGGGACAGTGAATTTCCATCCTTGGTTTCCAAGATGAATGTAACCTCAAGAGACACTTTTGAAATCAAGTTTTTCTTGAAAAACCATAAGCTGGACTTTCCTCTTCGAGTTGTGGCAAATGAAAACGGCACTTGGCAAAAACTGGTGTCGTCCTTTCTTCAGAAGGCCCTGAGTGTTTTGGATGTCGGAAGTCCATTACCCTTTCGTTGCTCAGGTGACTTGGTTGCAGAATTACAACCTTTTCATGGGAAACATTGCGTTCTATTCTCGATGGACACCCAAGACTTATGTTGCTCTTTAGAACTTAAGACGTTACTTGAACGCGTAAGTCAGTTTCTTGAAAACATACTTGTTAGATTCCAGTCACAGTCAAGAATTGGGGTAACTGGCTTGCTTAGGATTCTTGAACTATATTTACAAGCAACTGTAATTCAGCACAATCATCGAGATTTCATTAGAAACGTGAAATATGTGTCGGATCGGCAGTTGCTATCATTTTGTCAGAGATTGATTTAAGTTATCTAGATCTAAAGCTGCATGATGTCATTTGGAACCGTTCCCCTAGCAACGTTCTTGTAAGGCGATACGTTGACGACTTTTTGATCTGCAGTACCGATTCCAAGTTAGCGGCATCACTTGAAAAGGCAGCTTTTGACAGTTCTCCAGAGTTAAAGTTTTCTGTAGCTTTCACGATCCCGAAATACGGGCGAATTTTGGGGTTGACGTGCCAAAATATAAAGATCGCTCATAACTCAAAATATGTCTCGCGGCGTAAAGTTCATTTTCTGACACACGATGTCGTATTGTCACGAATAACAACGGTTGACGAAGGTAGAACTGAAAAGAAACATTTAACGAGGCATGAACTTATGCCGACCAACTTAAAAAGAAAGATGGCAGCATCTTACGTCGGAGACGGAAGGGCAAATGACTGATCTAAAGCAGCGCGTTACCGCACACGTTGATTTCAGAAATTTTCTGAAGCAAAATATTAAATGACAGCTGAAAATGGGCCGCTACTTTCCAGAAGAGTAGAGAATCCTAAACGAAGGATCTGGGCCGAGCGGGGTTCGAACCACGTTCCTCCGCGTGACAGCCGCGTGCGTTGCCAACTCTGCCACGCGGATACTAAATATGCAAGTACTTTACAAAAATATTTGTTTGTTTGTTTGTTCATTTGGATTGTCTGGTTTTGATTGGGGGGGGGGGGGGTTCGGAGGTTCAGTGTCCCTTTAAGGAAAAATTATGCGAACTTGGTAAGACATTGAAGCGTAATAATAAAAATGAGCCTGTAGCAGCTATCTTTTACGCGACATGAACAAAGTACTCGAGTGCACGCATTTGACCTATCAGCGTCTCCCCCCCCCCCTCTTCCCCCTATCTTTCTCATGTTGCGTACCCGTCACGGTTGTTTGCGTTGCTCGAACGCAATCGCGCGTGAGCTTGAAAGCGAGGGCAGTGACACCGTTCAAACTGGAGTGTGCGCTCAACGAATACTACACTCTGTGACAAAACCTAGACGCAAACAAAAATATACAGCGTCCGATAAACTACGAGGGCGGAGAAGAAGATTCAGGCGGTGGTAGTCCCTCTAGCTCGACGCCTGAGCGCCTAAAGACGGGACGACGAACGCTGATGAAGACAGGAACACGAATCAATGCACACACCGGCTCCCGGCCCAGCGATAAGACAACAATGCAAGACGATTTGTTGGCTGTCGTACCGTAAAATAATAAAAAATAAAATCTAAACAGTGATTTATCATTGGGAGTACGGAGGCACGTACGAAGTCCTGTTTTTATAGCGGTAGCTT
>JAZHYW010037528.1:0-15474 GCA_037355805.1 Ixodes ricinus
ATATCTATACTACTTTTCTACGGTTCAGACATGCAGCACGTGAATAGTACTGCTAAGTAGCTGCAGGTCGTTAGCAGTAAAATTGAGCAGTATGACAATATTATTTTGTTGAATGAGGCGCTGCGGTCAAATCAACATAATAAACCCTCGGAGTAATCTCACACGTCAAACGTCTATATAGCCAACCTGAATATATACGTATGAACCATAAAAATAACTTTTAATTATCTCAATTTGCAAGTCAGCTGGACACACCCGTGAATAGTTTATGTCCGCACTTCAGAAATTTTCTAATTTAATTTTGGCACCATTTAAATTTAAGAGTGACACACTGCGTACAATATTACGCGGGAGAAGGTAGTCAACGAGGCACTAAAATATCTAACTTGCTCGTACCCCGTCTATGACACTACTGGAAAATAACGTTGTCCCAAAAATAAAACTACAAAATGACCCCCAGTTTTTTTGTTTTTGTGTTTTTTAAGCAAAAGTATATTATGCATCGCCGAACGCGCATTCTCCGCCCAAATGTAGCGCTAGCGGTCACGAACTAGCATGCCAAAGCTTCAGAAGCTCACCGTTATCTTGTTCACAAGGTATACAAGTGATTTTTCTCGAAACTCTCGATGGGAAAATGGCGGCCGACGGAGCTCTCGAATGAATGGCGCCAGTTACTGAAAACGGGCAAAAACGGGCGCCATTTGCCCATTTAGATTTATGGAAAAGTACTAGTAACTTTTAAATAAGTTTACGGTACGTTCTGAAACTTTGTCATCTGGTTTCAACCGCCAGTTCGACATTTGGGCAGAAAGTGAACGCTTGGCAAAGCGTAAATTGAGTTATTAAGTAAAAAGAACAAAACATTCGTCACATTGTTTTGGGGGAACACGCTCTAGATATATACGGTTGAAGTTGCAGGTAACTATTTTCACAATTTCACTCAATAAAACTTTTTTTTCTATATTTTATTTCTCTTTCTCAAAAAATATGGTAGGCTCGTGATGTTGCGAATGGATTTTTTTATTTCCAGTCGTGCAAATGTAAGTGCAATGCCAGAATGGTTGAGTAAACGGGCGACACCACCCCCCTTCGTCCTTCTCCGCCCACAAATCTATATTATTTCGGAACGTCTTTTTTTGTACGGTATAGCAAGTAGCCCAGAATTTTAATCCTAAAGATTAGATTCGGCTAAGCAATTGCCATAGGAAAGCTTCTGAACGAATGTGTTAAAATTACTATAGATGTTAAGTAAAAATACTATGGGTTACAGGCTGCGGTTCAGGGGAAGTCCCTCCCAAATCCTATTACCACTTTAGCAGAAGCTAGCGCTATGCGGAGCAAACGTCGTCTGCTTCTGTCGCAGGGGTTGCGGTGTGACGTCAGAACGACGCCGAGCTTTGATTGGCTTTGATGGAAGGATAGCGGAGTAGACCTCGAGGCGAGCTTTACTTTGAGGTATACCCACTATCCCTTCTTCAATCAGACCAATCAGAGCTCGGCGCTTTTCTGACGTCATCGCCACTCCCGCAAGACAAGCAGACGAACTTGCGTTCCGCATAGAGAGGAGGCGAGTTCCTTTGCAGCGTTCGTTCTGCTAAAGTGGCACGAGGAGGAGGAGCTCACTTTGCTACTTGACCTGTCACCTACAATAGGTGTAACTGTGCTTGGAATCTAATTTTATCATCAACACTAAATGCATTAAAGATAACGACCGACCAATGTGCCTGGTCTGAAACAAGTTCTAATGCATGTTGATTTCCTTATGAGCCGTATATCGCGGAATACACGAATAATACACTGGCTTCTACGATCAGATATGTATACCTACTAGCAAGGTTGTACCACGCCAATAGTAAAAGTGGATTATCCTGGGCATAGGCTGCAAAAACGTAGTTGAATAAATGTCGGTAGACATTATCGATGAGTATGGAAGTGCAAGTTCGGCCTCGCCCCTCTAGCAGGGGCTGTGGTGACGTCAGAAGACGTTAGCCCTGATTGGCTCTGGGCTTGAAGGATGGTGGTAGACCACAAGGCAGCTTGCTTTGAGGTCTACCTCTCTCATCTATCCAATCGGAGCCAATCAGAGCTCGGCGTCGCCCTGACGTCACCACAACCCCTGTGCAAGAAGCAGACGACTTGCTCTCTGCATACGTTTGAACGATCTTTAAGAGACGACTTTAAGAGGCTGGGACCGCTCGGACGGCAACAATAGAAAACGCAAAAAGGCTCAAGAAGATTGAACTTACCTCGTACTTTCATTGTCCGGAGAATTAACGGCCCGGAGCTTTAGTGACCAGAACACGGACGATATTTACGAGGAATGCAAAACTCAACTGCAACGAATAAAAGAAAAGACATATCCTGTCACAAACGAATATAGCATCGTATAATCACAAACTCTGGCTTATGGGTTTGGACCGCTCAAATGTTGTAAGGAAAATTTACCTTGCTCTTTAATATGAAGGATGATATATTTAGTGTCTGGGAGAAAACTCAAGCTTACATTCTGTTTGACACCTCAAAAATAAACTACGTGTCGCCGAACATTAAGCTACCACCCAAATATAGCGCTATGGCCCGGACAAGAGATCTAGGTATCAGAGATTACCGCTATCTAATACAAAAGTTATAGGCATTTTTTCTAAAATTTCAGGGATCAATATAGGGGCCGGCTTGCGGTAGCCGACGCCACTCAACTCCAGAGTAACACGTAGGCCTCAAAGACCTACGTAGTCTTTGAAGGCCGCGATTTGTTCACAAAACATTTCCGAAAATTGTTTATAAGTTTTGAGTAAGATATATCCGTCAGTTTTGTAACTTTGGCCACAAGACCGGACCGCTAGCGATAGCCTTTAGCGTAAGCTAAAGCGTCTTTCAATGCAAAAATTTATTTTTGAAAAACAAAAACTGTAAACGCTATTCTCGGTCACACGATAGATGTCTAAAAAAAAGGAAATTTATAATTAAGTTTTGATACATTTGTCAAAGCTATATAACAAAATGTAAATTCACGGAAATAAGGTAATGGCACAGACAAGCTGGCGAGCGATCATACTGAAAATTCACAATGGGTTTTTATTACAGACGTGTGCAGAGGCAAATTTCCACCGGCGCACTGCTGCGCGGGCGCCCCAACCTTATATTCTCACTCCAATCTAAAAACTCCCATCAATTTTTCACGCAAGTATGTTTGAGAACGCAAAAGAACTGAAATAACCGTAGACAAAAACCGACACATAGGCCCGGGTCATTGTTATGTGTTCAAAATTTGAATCTGATTCAATGAAGCATCATTTATGTTCTGTTTATTTCTAGGAAGAGCTATATATAGTATGTTATCGAGAAGTCAGAAATCCACCGGTTCCTTACCAAAATTGAAAAACAAACAGGGACACTGAGTATGTATGTGTACCATACATCGTGCTCAACCCAGCACCTGAAAAGGCAAGGTTTGAACTTGAGAACAAATTGTGACTTTGTCACTGGTACCAGAACTAGGAGAGACGAACGTTTCTTACATTTTGGACGCTTCCGGGTCCATCCTCCGGGCTACACCATACCCTATGGCAGGAAGGAGCGGAAACCCTGCCAAAAGAAAGGTTAAACATCATACTTTTTTATTAATATATATAAAAAAAGGCAATTGTTACTGTTGGAATTTGGGCCGGCTTGCTAGAAACAGCGTCTCAGCTGAAACTGGGGGAAAGAAAGCGGTGCCAAAGCGAGCGCATGAGCTCTCAAGACGCTAGCGTGCCCCAGCCTCTTGCAGTGCTTTCTTTCACCCAGTCTCAGCTGAGACGCTGTTCCAGCAAGCCGGCCCTGGTATTTCTCGTTTCGCCAACATAAAAATATTGTCGTGCGCAGCCTGCTAGAATGCTTCCTTCCATTTAGGCAATTATTAAGGTTTATCTGCTGAGGAACAAAGCAAAGCTAACATGCTAAACATTTTGTCACGTTAAGAGGCTGCACATAAATGTATAGAAGACGAGTTTTCCTTTTGTCTGTTGGTGACATGGAAGCATAATTATGTTTGGGAAGACGGCGGTTCTGTCGAATTCACGAGCAATGTTCGTTTAACGTTTGCGGTCGGAGGTCACAACCTCAGCTATTCACATCCGCATGAATAATCGCACAATTTGGTTTCTATACGTTTCAACATCTTTTCTCCCAACAACCCTATTTTATTTTATATATCTATCAACACCTCGCATGGTTTATAAAACTATGGAAGAAAGTGATGTTTGCGATCGCAGACGGAGCTGCGCCTTACCCCATCCGATGAGAAGGAACCACTTGAGTATTTTATCTTCCGCTATGAAAGCCATGACCAGAAGAGTGTGCAGGTAAAGCCCTCGCAGAACATCCAAAGGTAGTTGCAGAGCAGGAAATACTGCGTCACCACGTGCAATACCTGGCACCAGTCCTGAATGGAAAACGAATATTGCACAGCGTTTCACAATTTACAACACGGTCTAGACGCGCTTTGCTTTCGCACCATCACGTCTGCTTATTTCCAAAGTAATCCGAACACAGCAATACGACTCTGTGCCCACTTCATAGCTGTTACTGAACGCAGAGGTGTAATCCTGCTCCTCCTTTTGTAAAGAACGCTAATAAGGAGAGAAACCTTTCGGGTTCCCTCCAGGGATTTCCCTAGACTTCCCCTAGGGGGGTGTAGACCCCCTCGTTTTTCCGAAGGCACCCCCTTAATTCACAACGACTCCTATATTCGCAATGCCCCCCCCTCCCTTTAACCCCCCAAAAATATTTAGACACCCCCCCTGATTTCAATTCCTGGGGAAACCCCTGGTTCCCTCAATGACCAGTAATCGTTTAAGAAAGCAACTTATGACTGCTGTAATATATCTGTTGGCGCCGTAAATTACCTTATATGCGAGCTGATATGCTTGGATGTGTTGTGTGAACTTTACATAACGGTATAATTCAGGTTATTGAGTTTGTAAGGCCGAATATTGACAGACTTATGGAAGGCCATAAAATACACGTGGAAAACTCAATTGCAGCCGACTGTAAACTCTTAAAGCTTACTGTATTCTCTTAAATTTTATATTACACTTCATATAGTTCACGTAAAGCCATGTTAGTCCCAGTGTTTTTTAAATAGTTTTCTTCAAGAAAAATAAAAACCTGATCGACACAAAAAGCTTTTTTGATCTCGTTTTTCTCGGAGTTAATATAACCGGACTGTATTAAGGTCTACACTTTTGCTCTAGACATTAAAGTTTTCTAAATGGGTGCTCAAAAGTTAGGAAAGGTAGACAATCGAGGTATACAATTTAAGAATTACCTTAAGCTGAATTATAAAAGTTTTTAAAATACGCTCGACCTTGTGTTAGCTTCTCAAAATCCAGTTCAAAATGGTATGCACTCTGCTGCAGCCCCGCTTCAATTATGCTACGTAGCATTTCAATCGGTTAAAGTAACAGCCTTACCGGATTCTCTTCGATAACATGGGGCTGTGCAATGACATGGATGTACCACAATATCCAACATAGGTTATTGATAATGAACGATGTGAAGAGGTTTTTGTGAATGGTGATGCGTCGACAACGAAGGGACCCGCGGAAAAATAGGGCAGCAAGTTTTACAAAGGTAATTGTAAATAGAAATGAAGCTTTTAGGATTCAACTTTCAGAATCAATAGTGCTTTCTGGATAGCTAAAATGTGTATGCGCGCGTCGTTGGTTCAGTCTAAACTTGTTTAAACAATCGCACACACCATGTTAAACTAAACTCACGAAATCTGCAGCCATTCGTAAAATGTAACTTGATCAGTTTGCATTTATGGAGTTTCCTCTCGCAGTACTTTTCCTATTGGTTTACAAAGGAAAATATTAAACATATCGGATACAGATAATAAACACACAGTAGCGTTACAAAATTCAAGCCTGAGTTTTTTAATTTTATTTCATGGGCACATTTTTTTTTTGCAGTAAGAGCAAAGGCAGCCGAATATTATATGTGTGCGGTTGCATGTGCAGTTGCATTTTGATATTGTATAATTTTGACTTCGTTGGCTGTCGGGACCCGCCCACAAGCACCCTCGTGCTTTTGCGGGCCCGTATGTATCTGTATGTTTTCGTTCAGAAATAAATAAATAAATAATAATAAAAAAATAATAAAAAGTATAAAACCATATTCGTTATGCTAAAATGTATTTTACTCTCTTCGTGAGCATATAAGTTGCCGATCGGAACTTTCTTGTCGACATATTTTGCGCTGCCTAATTGATTAATTTAAATATAACCTAATGCCTAATTGTCAAGTGGAATAAAGCCACAAATTACAAAGAATTAGCCTTGTCATACAACCGATGATTAAAAAAGTGTGCTTACCTAAAGTAGAAGAATATAAACAAGGAGAGCAGAAGAGCAACGAGTGATATCGAGTATCCGCCCACGTACAGTGAGTTCACCAGATTTCTGAACTGAAACGAAACAAGACAAAAGCAAAATATAAATTTTCTGAGGAAATAGGACACTTGTAGGGATGCTAAAACAAATCTACGAATTCGGCCACGTAACTTCAGCCTAGAACTTGGATACATAACAAAACACCAGCGGAGTGCGAGTTCATAGCTCTGGAGACGACTTTGACTGCACTGTAGTCAAACCGTTACACTTAAAACTAAAACGACGATCACATAATTACCAGAATAAAAGTATGTATATATTGTTTTTGTCTTTGGAGTGCAAAACAATCTGAGGCAAAAAAGAACGTAAATTATTTCGGAGTGAATATATTATCATTACTTCTTAGATAAAGAAAACACGCCATAGTACAAAGGAATAAAGTAAAACGAGGCTTCATATAGAGAAGCAATATTTAAATAAACAGTCAGAGACGGAAACACAATGAATAAAGACGAGAAACCGCTACAAAGCCACGTCGTTTTCGCGGTGATCAATTCAATGGAGTTTGGAAGAACGACGATGCATGCTGCGTTTCGTGTCTAGAGACAACAAAGGAGACAAGTTTCTTTAGACTCCGTGGACTATATTTCTTCTGGTGTTTAATGAGCTGCCGAGCCGACAGTATTAGAAACGGGATATAAAAGAAAGTTCAACGAGCAATGGAGAAGAAAGACGGAAGTCGAGAAAGTGGAGGAGCGAGAGAGAAACAGATTAAAAGAGAGAAGAACGAGGAGCGGGATTAAAACTAAAAAAAAAGATCTGTTTTCATACAACGTGATTCAAACTTTTTTTGAAAAGAGGGTTCCCGGAACACGTAGAGAGTTAGAGATGGTGGGACGCTAATGAATGAGATGTTCGGCGGAAGCCTCTTCGAGTTACGCCAGTAATTAAAACTTCTAACAAAGGAATCCTCGGAATTTCAGCTCACACAATCGGAATAGGTCTAGCGCAGAAAGAAAATGGGAACTTATTTACGTCCTGCCCGTGATGCAATTTACCAAAGCACTCGTAGGCTACAATTTGCACTACCGTTCGTGGCACACCGAGGAAAATCGCCAGTGAGAAACGCGGCATTAAAAAATGTTAATTTATTTTTGACGCCGTGGCTATAGGTTGCTATGGCGAAAGATTTCATTATGTCCTTCCCAGAAACAACTTTCCAGTGCAGTGTTTGACGGCCCTATGAACAAGTGAGTCGCAAGATGCACGGGGTGGAGACACCCGTTTTTTCCTTATTAAAGGGAATTTGTGGCAATGCCTGTGACATTGCGCCTCGGTGATTGTCGACCGGCCGATTATAGTCGATAGCGTGTTACATCTTCGTTGGCACACATTTGATTTTATTCACCCGCGATTAATCTAAAACTAAAAAATTAAGTCTTGTCGTCACTTGAATGTTGATGAATCTGTTGTTTGCGTGGGCAATGGTGTTGTAACTTTTACCGAGTATGCTCTGTATGCACGCAAACTCCAGTGTGGAAATTCGAAAGCGAGGCCTGGTACTCTGTAGCTGATAATCCTTTGCTTCTCATCGAATTTATTGCAGATGTAGCGAAAGGACACCCTGTCATCCATCAAAAAGCATGCTCGTTTTAGGCGAGAGAGACCTTTTAATGCGAGCGGAAACGCCACAACCCCTCCGGAAATTTAGATTTAGGAAAAAAGAAAGATATCAACGTCTGTAGTAAAGTTTTAAGTGTTAGCTATTAAGAAGGCGCACGTATCTGAACTCACACGCGTCCGCGTTGCGAATCTGATGAAGAAAAGGCCACCAAACATAGTCTGTATGAGACAATAAAAATATTCATCCGAACAACACTGCTTTTGTAATGTTTATGAAATATGCATACTCTCTCTTTTTTAACTTTTTTCCTAATATTTTAATTTCCGCAAGGCGGTAACATTGAGCTAAATTTTACGTGACCAGAAAACAAACCAAACGACTGAATAAGTAAAAAATAACGCGCAAAATCGAATTAAAAAAGTGCGTGAAGTATCCAAAGAATGCTATTTGCATTAAAACAACAAAAAACTATGCGTAATACAAAGCTCATGTCTTCGTGCAGATGTGCGACGAAACACCGCGTAAGACAAGGAAAACGACAGCAAAAATTATGAATGACAGCCGAAGTCCTTCACAAACTTCAACGCGGCAACTTGAAAGTGACGAAGTATTCAGATTAAAAAAAGCAAAACATCTTTTATGGGGTTACGGCTTTTTTTTCTCTCCTGCAGTTTGAGTAAATTTCCAACCTGCAAATCATGGGTGTCGACACAGGCAGTATAGTTGGACCAGATGTGTTTTGTGACTGGATGACGAAACCAGGTGCCATCCAAATTGCAGTATTTGTGAGCTTGCCTGAAAACAAAAAGAAAGGCGCATTAAAGTTACTAACTCCTACAAAAGAAAGAAGCAGCATAGAGCAAGACAGGAGGCAACGTAAGAGGCTTAAATTGAACTAGTTGGTTCATTGTTTCTGTTAATGTGAACAGCTTGAAAAAAATAAGACGAATACACCCGAATACACGAAAGTATAAATGAACGAAGACACTGCTGACTAGCCATACAATAAAATAAACTACAGGAGTATGCGTCGGCATACGCTTCAAAGCCACCAAAAAAGAAGTGTAGTTGTGGTGTACTACGCCACGGTGATTTAAAATACGAGTGTTTACTGGGTCACGTGAAGAATAATAGGTTCTATGTGTATGTATAAGGATGACATACTACATAAAGAAAAAGTGCTAACAGCGGTGTCTTGGGAAATTTTTTACCATCGTGTATTTGTCTATATTGTTCAAGCTGTTCATGTCTCACAAAACGGCAATGCAAGCCCGAATGTACGCGTCCAGCCTTGCTGGTAGGTTAGGTAGTTGTGAATAAATATTTATTTTTTTTCTGCCACCCTACTCTAGAAGAAAAAATCACTTCTTGAATAAACGGAAGAAATCGGCGACCTTTCGGATTATTATCAAATATTTGGAACGCATTTCAAAATCATGACTGTTTTAATAAATTAAAAATCGGGCTGATAATTTGTATTTTGATAATTTGTATTTTGTCTTGTATGTATAATAATTTTGATAATTTGTATTTTGTCTTGTATGTATAATAATTCACCTATGTGCACCACACAGTAGACCGTAGGTTGTTTGTGGGCACTGGAAAATAAACCATTATTATTATTATTATTATTATTATTATTATTATTTTACTTTGTTTGCTTTATTTTGTTTCGTGTTTCCCAGTGTGGGTTGCACTTGTGTAGCCTGGACGTCCTGGACAATCGCTCGTTGGACGCCGTGTACTGCAATTTCGTTTTCCGCCTGAGTATTTTTTTTCTTTTTCTTTTCCTCATCAGGCGCAACACTTTGGTCTTTGTGATTATCGCTATCTTTATATTAAGTCTTTTAAACCTTATCTATGTACTTGCATCAGTGTTTGGAGGTGTGATTTTGTGTGTTGCATGCACCCAATTGCCGACTATGACGTTGGGACATTCTAAGGACGTGTGTATGTCAATCTGTCGTATTTCCTTTGTGTATACCGGGTAGCAATGTTTAAAGTGTTAATTTTAGGGTAGCATCCCACAAGCCTTGTTTTGGCTTTGATGCGCCCGTCACGCAAACATTGTTGTGCTCCATACAATAAATGTATTATTATTATTATTATTATTATTATTATTATTATTATTATTATTATTATTATTATTATCATTATTATTATTATTATTATTATTATTATTATTATTATTATTATTATCATTATTATTATTATTATTATTATTATTATTATTATTATTATTATTATTATTATTATCGTGGAGTCGGTGTCGAAAGTCTTCAAATAACATAAACCTGAGGAATGAATTTAGGCAAGCTAGAAACAAAGTGAACGCGATAGTTCGCTGCGCCAAAAGACAGTATTTCAAATCAAAATTTGAAGAGGCCAAGCGTAGCTCCTTTAAAACATGGTCATTAATTAATCAATTCCGATGCACTGGTACTACGCAATCTATTGACTAAACTATCGAAAAACATTTTGGCGCACTGTCATCATCCAGCTGAAGCGTTCAACAGCTTCTTTGCTACGTACTCTGGTGTGAGCCGAAACAATGATGACCACTCTTGCACTTTGCATAACACATCATTAACATCAGCGTTTCTTCCTACTATAGAGGAGACAGATCTTCATTTTCTTCTGTTTGGTTTCAAAACTAACAAGTCATCCGGGATTGATGGCATTCGCACGATGTGACCTCCAAAGAAACTTCACGAAGATTAAGAATGTTCTTTTAGTTATGCTAAATGGTTTCATTACGTGTGGTACCATACCCACTGGCCTCAAAGTAGCCATGGTAAGACCTCTTTTAAAGGAGGAATACGATCTAAAGTTGAAAACTATCGCCCTATATCTATATTGCCAATTATAGGACAATTAATTGAAAAACACATATTTCAATCGATGAGCAGTTTTATTAATAAGCATGATATTTTTACGTCAACTCAATACGGCTTTATCGCTGGACGAGGAACCCAACCAGCTCTGGATGACTTCTCTGATTATTTGTACTCAACATTTGAAAAAAATATGTTCGCTTGTGCTCTATTTCTTGGTGTATCTAAAGCTCTTTGATACTGTTAGCCATCAATTGCTTCTAAGAAAATTACAGAATTTAGGTTTCGCGGTCCGTTTTTTCCTTACTAGAAAGCTTCCTATCTGATCGTGCCCAACGTGTAGTAATCGGAGACTTTAAAAGCTCTCTTATTTCTTTAAAGGTGGGAGTCCCTCAGGGTTCTATTCTTTCACCTTTGCTCTTTAATATTTTTGTGAACGACATGTCCCATGTTGTAAATAGAATGCAAAATTTACCAATATGCCGACGATACCCTCCTTGTCGCGCGTCATATTGATTTCTCTGATTCGCTCAACATACTCCAGGCCAACTCCACGCATTTAATGGATTGGTTTACGAACAACCTTCTAGACATTAACAGTTCTAAAACAAAACTTGTCTGTTTCCACAACCCCTAGAAAAACATCAGGGTAATGTGCAATTCTTTCTCCATGCATCAAGCTGCAATCCTTGTAATTGTGTATCCATCGAATCAGTTGGCCATGTAAAATATCTAGGCGTATATTTTGATTATGATACATCATGGAACTCACACATGTCTTACCTTTGTAGTAAACTGCGATCTATTGCCTGTATGCTCTTTAACAGTCGAGTTTTTCTGCCTGTCGGTATTCGATTTCTTATTGTGCACGCGCTTGCTTACAGTATACTCCGGTATGGTGTAACGGTGTTCGGTAACTGTTCAGGACGGTGGCAAGAGAAAATTAATATTTTACTTAAAGATATATTAACAAGCGTTGCATACAATACAGATCTTTTGAACAGTGCTGACATCTTTAAAAGCCTTAAACTACCGAATTTTCATTCTCTGTTTATTCAGACTGTAGTGCGTCGGTACTCTTGGAACAGCGATTTTAAAACACCAGTTATTCCATCCCGCACATTGAGTCGCAGCTCTCGTTTCGAAGTAAGCTTTGTTCCACCCGATATGGCAAATGTATGCGGGAGTACTATGTCCCGTTTCTGTTCAACGGCCTCCTGACTCTATTTACCAAGTTACATCATTGAAGACGCTGAAACAAGAACTCAAGTGCTTAAATTTGGACACTAGTTAACTGCCTTTTCAGGATGTGCTATATAGACTGTTTGTAGATGATAGTTGTGTGCTAGTTCAAATATTATTTTTTGTGTGTGAATTTTACTTTATCTTGTACCTAGGCAGATACATATGTCCGTTTTTTTTAGGGTGTCATCGCTCAAGCCTTTATTGACTTTGATGTACCCGTATTCACATTCTACTTCTCTTGTCTGGAATGGGTCAATAAATGTGTATAAATGTATTATTATTATTAGGCATCCTCCTAGTTCAAAACTCCACGCGAAGAAAGAAATCCGGCGACGAACTGTGGACAAGGCGCGTAGACGGTGTGACTCCGGAAGGGTGTCGTCCCAGCAGCTCCAGCCGTCCCAAGTTCGTGGGCAGACCGTCTCGTTGCGCCTCTGATGGAAACAAAAGCGGTAAAAGAAGTAAGCTACTATACTGTGTCCGAACGACGCTTGAGAAACTCAGATAACGGTATTTTGTCACACTTATCTCCTTAAACCAAGGTTCAATTGCATTGGCGAGAAGGGCAAAACTGAACAGATCACAAAGGGAGCAGCGGGGGATATTGGTACGTTTTCTATCAGGGAGTTTTTCGTAGACCGCGTTCTCCCCTCCGCTAAGCCCTCCGCAACGAAGAAGCCGCTACCGCGCCTGCGCGCCGATGGCCTTGGCTGTAGAAACCCGGATCTCGTAGCGGGTTGCGGAGAGCGTTGCGGGACAGCGGAAACGATCTACGAAAACTCCCTATTATCTCCTTTTCCTGGCAGCCAGCGTAAACAATTTCTTGGCGAAGGCAAATCTTAAATTTATTTGCTGGTATTTGGTATCACATGCTAAGAGTGCAGTACGCACCACTCAAGAAATTGTGTGCTTACAACAACAGCTTTATACAAAGAATAGGTATTATGGCAAAAAAGCTTTCCATACCTAGTAGATAGGCTATCAGATTAGAACTCAGTAAGTATAAAAAGGAACACGAGGAGGGCTAAACATGTTTGCATTTTCTAATTCTGCGTAACTCTCAGGGAACACTTAGAATTCCGCGCGTCTAGTATTCAAATAGCTTCGTAAGACGCCGAAAGTGGATTTGGGGCTGCATTAGGAATCGCCCCCTCGCAATCCACATCCACAAAAAAAAAGTGTAAGAGAAAAATGATATAACTGACAAATTCTCAAGTCAGTATGGCTAGGAATCGCCATCATGGCAATGCAGCAACATTATAAACATAGTATGAGCGTCCCAACTTCAACGAACCCCCATGACGCTACTCTATATCCTGCGTATTGTGTGCGTGTCACTCATTCAACAAAAATAACGCCAAATGAGCCGTGCTGCAGCCATATCGCTCCAAGGATGCGGCGACAGTCGACGCTGACATTGTTAGGCGTGGCAGACGTCGCACTGCGTCGCGTCCTTGCGTAAGCATTGCAGTGCAACTCACAGAGTAAAGCTGCTAGTGTTTCCCAGATTTGACATACACTTCCCCCCAGAAATGAGAATGCGGCCGATCTCAAGCAAGATATCACAGGTTTCTGACACGTGAACACACACAAGCAAACAAAAACCGGATCCGCTTCATTTGTTTGTTCTGAGATAAGATTATGGCATTTCTATGTGATTACTCAGAACTGATTAATCATCCGGTGAAGGTTGCGATCGATGATCCCAGTCATAAAAATTCAGGATTGTGCTCTTCGAGACGAAAGCACAAAACCACGCTCGACCATCTGAGTTTCGGCCACCAGGAAAGTAGAGGCGGCGGCCGCAGCAGCACGTCCTCGAGGCAGCTCTTGAGTCCTGCTGATCTTCTCCTGCCACTGCCAGTTCTCGCCCCGTAAGGAGCTTTGTTCCCGCAGGGCACGGAAATCCCCGATGTCCCGCGTGATGGCTTCCAGTAGCTTGAGCTCTGGGTCCTAATAAGAGACAACATGTGTCAGGTGGATTTAAACGGAAACCACGCGCGATGTTCGTTAACTCCAAGGTTATTTTTTGTTCTAGGAAAGCGAAGTTAAGGCGTCAGCCTAGTTGTACGTAGCGTTCCAGTGTTGCTGCTGCAGGTCGGCGATGTTTATACTCTATTTCACCTTGTGATGTACCGCAGGAAAGGCTACAAGCGCGAGCTCCTTGCTCTAGGGTACATCCAAGTACATCTCGGCGGCACAAGCTCTCGTGCATTCAGGCGCGGCTGCCAACGCTATGAGCTCGCGCTTCTAGCCTTTGCCGCTTTATAAAATAAGGTGAAACGGAGTATACCGCGGCCCTTAACAGTAAATCCTACTTTTTTTCTCTCTAAAACTGTATTTTTGCAATGTTTGAGTACCTAACTTTTCTTGATAGGTATGCCCAAGAGGGAATAAAATGCCCTAGCAAAATTAGGGTCGCTTTTTTTTTTAGCGCGACACCAGAAGCTCTAATTTGGATATTCGTCAAGAGAGGGAGAGATCGACGACCGCCGCAATTGTCCAGCGTCGTAGCTTGACCTTGGCGCTGGCCAACAGCTGCGTGGCGCTGACCAATCGCGGCGGTCGGTGATCTCGCCGACTTTCTCGCCGACTTTCCCTACGAGTGCCCAACTTAGATCCCCAGGACGTTTGCTTCTGCGGCAATACGCGAGAGAAAAGTAGGGCTGTGCGAATAGTGGGTCGAAACTCGAGTAGCGATGTGCTACATGCGCACAGTTCACAGTGCTGGGGAGACTTACGACATACCGGATATACTCCGTAGTGTTAAAGTTAAGAACGATGCTGGGGCTACTCGATTGCATGCCAACATCTGGCAATCTCCTAGCGAGAGAGCAGAAAGCGGTGTGTGAATGTTGTTGATTCGAATAGCACTGCGTCATCCCTAGTTTTAACAGTAACGTAAGGAGAGCCACCACATACAGTGACTTTCCTTCTTGCGACTGCGTAGTGCTGTGGAGTGGAGGCAGCGCTGTCTCGATTCAAGGCCACTATTCGCACGCTCTTAGAGAAGAGGTCAAGCAAGCAGCTGAAAAAAAAAAGATAGACGAATAAAAAGATCAGCTCACGTCATACGGTGACGTTGTGCACGAGGCAGACAGTTGCCTCGTCTCCCCATCCCAAGACCCGTTCCAAAGGCAGTGGTAGGTCGCTGTAGCTGCGGGAAAAGAAAGAAAACAAACAAAAACGCAAGCAAACATGGAAACACGGCCTGACCCAATGAGGAAACCGGCACAGCGTAATGTTATGGTAAAAACGGAAACAACATTGAATCGCACTAACATAGCTTTGCCCAACTGAACAGATGAGGTCACAGTGAGTCTTAATCTACGCTGAGTGGAACACAGCATATAACTTTCTCTGGGACAGAGATCACGCCAATTCGAAATGAAATATT
>JAZHYW010037530.1:0-30802 GCA_037355805.1 Ixodes ricinus
CTTAGCTCGAAACTCACGCGAAGAAAGAAATCCGGCGACGAACTGCTGGACAAGGCGCGTAGACGGTGTGACCTGGAAGGGTGTCGTCTCCAGCAGCTCCAGCCGTCCCAAGTTCGTGGGGCAGACCGTCTCGTTGCCCCCTGATGGAAACAAAAGCGGTAAAACGAAGTGTTATCTAGACTGTGTCCGAATGACGCCTGGATCCCCTCGGACGCTTGAGAAACTCAGATAACGGTATTTTGTCACACTTATTCCTAAATCAAGGTTCAATTGCATTGGCGAGAAGGGCAAAACTGAACAGATCACAAAGGGAGCAGCGGGGGATATTGGTACGTTTTCTATTATCCCTTTTTCGGCACAGCGTAAACAATTTCTTGGCGAAGGCAAATCTTAAATTTATTTGCTGGTATTTGGTATCACATGCTAAGAGTGCAGTACGCACTCACCAGAAAATTTTGTGCTTAACAACAGCTTTATACAAAGAATAGGTATTATGGCAAAACGCTTTCCAATACCTAGTAGATGGGCTATCAGATTAGAACTCAGTTTATAAAAACGAACACGAGGAGGCTCTTCGCTAAACATGTTTGCTTTTTCTAATTTGGTAACTCTCAAGGCAACACTCAGAATTCCGCGTCTCATATTCAAATAGTCAGATGCCGAAAGTATCTGGGGTTGCATCAGGAATCGCCCTCACGCAATCCATCCACAAACAAAAAAAGAAAATAAAAAAAAAATGATATAACTGACAGATTTCGAGTCAGTATGGCTAGGAATCGCCATCATGGGATTGCAGCAACATTATAAACATAATATGAGCGTCCCAACTTCAATGAACCCCCGCGTTATCTATATCCTGCGTATTGTGTGCGCGTCACTCATTCAACAAAAGAACGCCAAATGAGCCGTGCTGCAGCCATATCGCTCCAAGGATGCGGCGACAGTCGACGCTGACATTGTTAGGCGTGGCAGACGTCGCACTGCATCGCGCCCTTGCGTAAGCATTGCCGTGTAACTCAATATAAAGCTGCTAGTGTTTCCCAGATTGACATACACTTCCTCAAAAATGAGAATGCGGCCGACCTCAAGCAAGATATCACAGGTTTCTGACATGTAAACACACACACGCAAACAAAAAACGATCCCCTTAATTTTTTTCTGACATAGTTTATGGTATTTCTATGCGATTGCCCAGAACTGATTGCGATCGATGATCCCTGCATAAAAATTCAGGATTGTGCTCTTCACCGACGAAGGCACAAAACCACGCTCGACCATCTGAGTTTCGGTTACCGAGTAGAGGTGGCGGCCGCAGCAGCACGTCCTCGAGGCAGTTCTTGAACTGGTTGATTTTCTCCTGCCACTGCCAGTTCTCGCCCCGCAAGGAGCTTTGTTCCCAGGGCACGAAATCCCCGATGTCCTGCGTGATGGCTTCCAGTAGCTTGAGCTCTGGGTCCTAATAAGAGACAACATGTGTAAGGTGAATTTAAACGGAAACAACGCGTGATGTTCGTTAACTCCACGGTTATTATTTGTTCAAGGAAAGCAAAGTTCAGGCACTATATTTTAGTCAGCCTGTTGTACGTTTCAACGTACTTCCAGTGTTGCTGCTGCAGGTCGGCGATGTTTATACTCTATTTCACCTTATGATGTACCGCAGGAAAGGCTACAAGCGCGAGCTCCTTGCTCTAGGGTACACATCTCGGTGGCACAAGCTCTCGTGCATTAAGGGAAGCTGTCAACGCTATGAGCTCGCGCTTCTAGCCTTTGCCGCGGTATAACATAAGGTGAAACGGAGTATACCCACAGTTGTTACAAGTTTGTTAGGGAATATGCCTTCAACTATAATATTATGTTTGCTGAGTTCTCACTTTTAACAGTAAATCCTAACTTTTTTTAAATCTAAAACTGTATTTTGGCAAGGTTGAAGGACTAATTTTGCTTAATAGGTATGCCCGAGAGGGAACAAAATGCCCTAGTAACATTAGAGTCACTTTTTTCTAACGCGACATTAGGAGCTCTAATTTGGATATTCGTCAAGAAAGTGGGAGAGATCGACGACCGCCGCAATTGTCCAGCGCCGTGCTTGACCTTGGCGCTGGCCAATAGCTGCGTGGCGCTGACCAATGGATGCGTGGCGTCCACTGGTCAGCGCGAATAGTGGGTTCAAATTGATTAGCGATGCGACATGCACACACTTCACAGTGCTAGGGAGACTTACGACGTACCGGATATCTTTGTAGTGTTTAAGTTAAGAATGATGCTGAGCTACTTGATTACATAGCAACATTTAAGAATTCCTAGCGAGAAAGCAGCGGTGTGTGAATGTTGCTTCGAATCGAAAAGCACTGCGTCATCCCTAGCTTTAACAATATAAGGAGAGCCACCACACAGTGACTCCTTTGCACTACGAAGGCTATGAGTGAGGTAGCGCTATTCGATTGAAACCACTATTCGCACGCTCTTAAAGAAGAGTCAAACAAGTTAGATGAAAAAAAAAAAAGATAGACTAATAAAAAGATCAGCTCACGTCATACGGCGACGTTGTGCACGAGGCGTAGTTGCCCGTCTCCCCATCCCAAGACCCGTTCCAAAGGCAGTGGTAGGTCGCTGTAGCTGCAGGAAAAGAAAGAACGCAAGCAAACATGGAAACACGTTCAGACCAACGAGGAAACCGCTACCAAGCAGTGTTATATAAAAACGAAAACAACATTGAAACGCACAATATAGCTTCGACTAACTGAACAGATGAGGTCACAGTGAGTCTTAATCCACGCTGAGTGGAACACAGTATATAACTTTCTCGGGCCAGATCATGCCAATTCGAAATGAAATATTTATAATAACCTTGGGGTTGATGCAACCGTTAAATTCTACGTCACTCATCGCGCCAAAAATATCCTACGCTATAAAAACCACGTGCGTTCCATTCCTTGTAAAACACGCAGGTATCCGATCACTACTAAATCTGAAAAATTCTATACGCTCGTAGGGACAGCGAGCGAATGAAACTTCGTGCTCACCGAGACAACCCACTACGCGTTTCTTTTTAATTTTTTTTTAAGGTTTCGTCGGTTTCTTAGTTTTTTCGTTCGCTATGACCTTGTCAGTGTTCGCAGTGATTGGCTGCCCACGTGTTTTTTTTTCTCGGAAAATTGAATGTGCAGCCACTTTTTAGAGTGTAGGGGTGTAAGAGTGTAGGCTTCTGCGGCACATGATTAGGGTTGCATTTTTTTAGAGTGCAGGGGAGACCGCGTCACCTAAAGCCCTGTTATAGTCCGACGTTGGGCGTAGCAAACGCGGCGTGGCGCAGCCCACACAGATACCGATTGGTCGCAGATATCAAGCTCCTCCTCGCCGACCAATGAAACGCGCGCGTTCTGCGCTGCTATCGCTGCGCTCAACGTCGGGGTATAACAGAGCCTTTAGACCAGTGTTCTGAGCCTTAAACGTAGGAATAACATAAAACTCGCGGTGACGAACAGTAGCCAGAATTGCAAAGTCAGCCACTATACTGAAGCGTGCTTTACATAATTATCGCGGACATTTCTACAGACGAGAAATAACTAAAGCCGAGTGACAACGAGTGGTCTGATCGACGAACGGTCGTCAGCCTTCTGTGTACTTGACTTCAGTTACTATCGACGCTATCGCTACCGACAGTTCAAGAAACGCTGGGCGTGGCTTATTCTGTTGACGCCGCCTGCCTCGTGATTGGTTAACATGCACGACCCTTCTTGTTCGGTACTGGAAGATTGTTACGTAAAAGTTCTAAAAATGTGTCACGCTTTGTTGCTTAAATGGTTTGTAAGTAAAAAAAAAACATTTTTATTCATTTGCGAAAAAATAGCGGGGACAGGTTAGTCCGCGGTGATACAATAGCGAGGTTTGGAATAGCGTACCCAACAGCTCTGTGTACGGAAAGAAATGGCGTCGCCTCCGCGCGCCAATTACAACCATGGTTTGGGCTCGGCGCATACGCGGTTGCGACGACGCTATTTCTTGATGTACGCAAAGCTTTTAGGTAGCCTATTTTAACACTCCCTAATCCTTAGCAACAACTACCTGCAGTCGATGATATGTTAGGAGTTGAGTGGAAGCTTCCCCCCCCTCCCCCTTTACACTCTAACAGAGCGAACGTTGGAGAGGAGGGGACCTTGTCTCCAGCGTACGTTCCGCTAAAGCCGAAACGGGTGGGAGGAGCTTCCACTGAACTGTTAACCTCTCAACGACTATAAGTGACCTTCAATTCACCCCCTACTCCCCTCCCCCCCCCTCGCAAAAAAAGAAAGAAGAAAGAAAAAGAAAAATTCATTTAGACTGACCAGAAGAATTGACATTTCCCGGCAAAAGGCCAGGACACGGTGCTCGAGCGGTGCCTCCCAGCGGAGTCGGAGCCCAGCACTGCCAACCGTCGAACCTCCAGTCACACACGGCTGCGGAAGAAGTAAGAACACAAAAACCCAGCATAAAACATCAGCTCAAGCTTCCTCACACAATGCTCCTTCTACCATTCCATCTGCTCGGAGAATAAAAGGGGAGAAAAATATGTTCCCGAATGTGAGGTTCGTTTTTCGGCTTCGAGGACGTGTGGCTCGCATTACGTAGAAGGAAGTGCAAACCCTCTCCAAGAAGCCCATCTTACGATGCACGAAGAATGTGCCGAAAGCCACAGGGCGAAAAATTCTTCTATACTAAAAGCAGAAACCTGATATGCTATATAGGTCCTCCTCCTATTCGTCTTTTCAACAACATCTACGGTGTCGTTTTGATGGCCGTATTTTGATGGGATTCGAGTTTCCTGCCATTGTAAGAGTTCCAAAGGTCGATCCGACGGGGTCTATTCAGAAAGTTATTGTTTTGTTTTAGCAGTGCGGAGGCACAGTACACAATACCTGGCGCACTACATGAACACACACGCGTCTTGTAAAAGCAGCGCAGGTCTATCGCCCTGTCTCGGTTTTATCACGGATACGCGGCTGCAGCTCTCTCCACAATTCAAATCTGAGGAGGAGATTCGAATCATTCCATATGAACCTTCAGAGACTTGGTACTGGTCTCGAAACTTCGACCAAAGTTTGGTACATGGTCAAACACTGCCACCACAGGCTCCACTGTTCCAGAGGGGAATTTTTCGTTTGGCTCCAGATATATATAGCGTCAGGAATTAGGATAATCAGGCGATATCGCTCTGCTTTGCCGCGGACTGTTGTAACATTTACGCAGGACAGGTCGACCGTTTCCTGCGGTTTCAAGTGAAACTGTGGATAACTGACAGCAATGATTTTAAGTACCAAAATAGTTAAAGTGTCGTTACTCTAAAACGTAGCTTATTGATAAGCCGTAGATATTGAGGTGTTCATTTACAAGAAAAATCGGCGGATGTTTTTTCGGCGGTTATTTAGTGTTAAAATATCGCGGTATTTCGGTGATGTGCTTCGGGGGGAAGCTAAAAACGGTGAATATCAGTGAAGAAAGCTCTATTAATGACATTGGCTGCGGCCTTTATCTTCAAAGTCCTGCAATGCATGAAACGTTGGAGCAACAGCCCCTGGGGTTATCCAGGAGGTGTTGTTAGGAGGGGGAGGAATGAGGAGAGAAATAGAGAGGAAAAGGCGAAGAGGGATGTGGTGGAAGAACTGGTATGTCACGTGCTGTATATTCTACCACTAAATTTAGCCAGGAAACTGAATGGTCGTATAAGTAACGTGACGCAAAGTCACGTGACGTTGATTTGCCCCGCCAAATTTAGCGGGAAAACTGTATTGGTGGCTAGGTCACAAGACGTGAATCTTACCGCTAAATTTAGTCGGCGACTGGATTGGTGTGTAGGTCGCGTGACATCAATTCCCCGCTAAATTTAGCGAGGAAACTGGGTTGACGTATAGGTCAGGTGCCGTCAATTTCCCCAAGGTCACGTGACGTCACTCTTTTCCCCTAAATTTAGCGGAAGATGCACGGACGGACGGATGGACGCACGGACAGACGCAAAACATTTGGGGATACGTTATAAAGCACTTCATGTTTTAAAAAAACTAAAAAAATTGAGTCTGGGAGGAAATGGTTTTAACAAAAAAAAAATCCTAGAATTGTAGCAAAAAGGTTTTTAGAAATCCATGTTCTTGGTTTCAACACATTTTGGATTTTTGACACCGACGGGTGTTTATCGGTGTTTCGTTTTTAGGTTTTCATCGATTTTAAATTCTTGCAACCAGAATGATGCTCATCGGTGTTTTAGGGTCAAAACCGAAACGTTTACGGCCTACTAATTAGTTACCCCATAAGGGGAACGACTATAGAAGAGCTTTGCGCGCCACTGTGCATAACATGCGCACGACAGTTTCCTGACAAAACAAATCCCCCCCCCCAAAAAAAAAAAAAAAAAAAAAAACGAAGCGAAAGAAAGAGCTGATCCGCCACGTCGTCACCATTCCCTCGAAGCCGCGTGACGAATATCCAAACGTTCCCTATCCAGGGACACGTGCGAAAGTGGGAAAAGCTTCGCTGGATCCAAATCACTTCCCCATGCTAAGAGGGATTCACGCTCAGAATTCGGTTTAAGGTGAGTGCGACGGCGGGAGGTCGAATTGACTATAGGGAAGGAGCAACGAAGGAGGCCGGTATTGAAATGAACCAGCGCGCTTCCGATGCGCCGCACGTAGAGAGAGATGAATTCGTCCGAGGCAACTGTTTCTGGAACCACGGAAAAGCAAATTTCCGAGTCTGGTAACATTCATCGAGGTCCTACTGTGCTCGGTTTCACTCTTTTCCAAACACGGAGCGAAAATAAAAGTTTTTTTTCTCTCTCTCTCTCTCTCTCTCTCTCTCTCTCGGTTTCACCTTGGAGGGAACCGAGCTCAATATAGACCATTCCACAGAGGAGCTTCTGTTCGGTGTCATTTTCAGCGTTCGTGGGGACACACTAGAACGTTTTACACCACGAAGGGTGTAAAAACGTAAAGTCAGTTCTAGAGACTCACACCAATGGCTGCACTAGTTCAGCACCTTAATTTTGGGTCGTGCACCCCACTTTATTCGTGAAATAGGGCGCTGTTACATGGAACACCCACTTTTGAAGCGTTTAAGAAGAGCGTAGAAAAGGGTGCTATGGTGAAATGAGGCGAACACCCGTTTTCGAGGGTGTTTCGCAGCATTAACAGCCGCTTCCAACAGCGCTAACGGAGGTGGGTTTAGCGACTATGTCAAATAATTATTGCTTGTACCAATGCTTTATTAGCGGCGAGATGTTTTGTTGACGTCCTCCTATGGTTCCCTCTCGTGACGTCATAACCTTCCGAACAACTAGTTCGATGGTGTTTGTAATGAGCATGGTAGAGGCTTCAAATCATTGCTCTCTGAAACCAACACTGCCAACACCGTAAAAATGGAAATTCTTACATTACACTTTTTCTCTCGATGAGAAAACCTTTGCTGACGTCATAGTCAGTATTCGGCCAATCGTGGGAAGCCGACCGCAGCGACGCTTTCGATCGCGCGCGTCGCCAATACTTGGAGATACACTCCCTGAACTTAGATGTACTATTCCCCACGGGAACAATTGACAAGAACAAAACAACATACCTCTAGCCTTCCTAATTGCGGAAAGATCCACTTGCGCATGAGTATCTATGTATTGTAGATTACATCAGGTGCTAGAAGAGTCACATAGAGCTGTTATTCCTCTCTCGTGCGATATTCACTGTGTCTGTATTTTCTTCTCCTCTGCATGTGAGCACTGCATGTGGTACATGATGCTTGTTGAGTCGCAAATTGTATCCCAAGGAGGCTGCTAAGATCGCGAGCATCCTATTTTGATGGTGTCCGCCACCATCCTAAGTGTGTTGCTGTAACACCCTTAGAGTGTTAGCCCTGGAGCAAGTTGATTTACACCCTTAAGGATGTAAAATTCTTATGTGTGCGGCGCATACTTTACCTCTTTCGGAAGTGACGAACGTAGGCGTGCTGGGCCTGTGATTAGTACGCGTTTGGCTGTGATTTTGTGAGCATTAGAACGGGGTGTAAACAACCCTCTGCCAAAAATACGTGATGGAAACGCGAGGTGTGACTGTGATCCGGGGTTGTCAGAAGCAGTCACCGGCCAAGAAGTTGCTACTTGGTGAGAGTCATCGTCTCGTTTATTTGACAATACCTAAACAATTTTTTGTCAATCACACTTCTCGTTTCTGAAGGATGTGCACCCACGGGAGCGCATTCATGCACTCTCCGAAAAAACAAGAAAAAGTACATTCTTACACACCTTGTACCATGTAAGACACCCCAAAACTTCAGTTCGACGTACAACACGCTGACATCGAACCGACGGTACCAACTTTCTCAAGCGGCTTGATAGCCGAGTGGTACAACTTATTAAAACAGCTAATGTACGTGTGACTCACTGCAAAAAAGGCTCTTATCTATGCTGTGAAGGTGGTTGGACAGCGAAGCTGTGGTATCACCTGCAACGATTGCCCACTGCACTATAGACCCTTTTTATGGCAAACACTACCAGATGGTGCACCTGTCTTTCAAAAGAAATTCCGGTTTATAAAAAGAATGAATTCCCATAACAACGAGGCCACCTTAACACCGCTGCTTGAAGTGTAGATAAAAAGTTCAATCACCAATTCTCCAGGTGAACGCCAAAAGAACGAAGGAGTGCGAGATCTGTTAAAATGTTTCGAGTATTCTTATAAACCGAATTGCCTCCTCCAGGATGTAACATTGTACAGCCGAAAGCCCTCGTTAAACCTCCAGCTTTGTTGTCCGTGTAGCATTTATGCTTTCTATAGCACTGGTGTGACACAAGCAAGCTCAACAGGCTTTCAAAGACGGTGCGACCGGAAGTCCCTTGGGACGCAAGTGGCAGTTCATCTTTGTAAACAGCAAAAGGGTCTATACCACATGATTGACGGAAAAAAAGTAAATGCACCGCACCAAAACTTTTTATATATGAAAGATTTCGTAAGCTGCCGTGGCGGCGGCAGCTTATGATACCGCAATCTTTACCGAGAAACGCTTGCAGGGAGTGCTACGTGCTTCGGATTGTTAGATGGGCTAATGACGTCACTCCCTACTTCATACTCAGCTGTTGCAGCGGCAGCTTATGCAGCCGCAGTTTGTACCGGGAAACACATGCGGGAAACACTACGTGCTTATCATCTATCACGTGGTTTTGACACTTGTTTTGTGTTTTTTTTTATTGAAACAAGTGTTAAAACCACATGATAAGAAATAAGGCGCGCGCGAACGGGGATAAGGCGCGCGTGTGACTTTTCTGTCGACTATTTTATCTGTCAACTACTGTTCTGTTAACGGAGACGAAAAAAAAAAAACCCGACCAACAAGTCATATACAGCTTCGCTGTAAAAAGTAATCAGGGTTTTCTTGGCCCTACTGCAAAACCTCAGTGTTTTTTTTTCTCGGTAGTTTTTGACACGTATTTTAGCTGTTGATTAAGGTATATCACACCGTTATCAAGCTTCTCGTAAAAGTCGGGGCTGTCTGTTCGACGTCAATGCGCTGTACGTCCAACTGAAGTTTTGGGGTGCAGTATATGGTACAAAAGGGTGTCGTTTTGGGGTGCATTATATGGTACAAAAAGGCTTTTCTTTTTAAAGGGAGGTTGCATAAAACGTTGTCACACTATGCTGGGGGTCATTCATTGCCGAAAAAAAAAGCCAAATTCTGTGGTGCGAAACTATATGTTGTGGTAGGTACGCGATCAGCAGCAAGGTCACCACTATGGCTGCTGACGTGACGTCAATGCAAGCCATGCATAGTCCTTGACCAGCTTTAGTTTACCTGGTGCGAAAAATAAGCCAGACTACCTTGTCTTTTTCACACTGAAAGCATAATACTTCCGAAGATTAATACCGACGTTAAGACATTGTGACAATATTCTGGCCGAGGAGTCATGCTTCTGTGTCTGTCGTCGACGGCTGTAAATATCTGCAGATTTTGTCTACTTTCCAGAACACCCGCTCGCTCTGCATTCAAGACAGCGCTATGTTGGAATGAGACTCAGAACGGAACCAGTCTAGGCGAGAGAGCAAACACCGCACTGCGACGGAACTCCATTATGCCGAATAGTTCGCGACGGGAAACTCCCAAGACAATTCAGGCGCGTCGCGCCGAAAAAAAAAAAAAAAAAGGCCAGGCACAACGCTTGTGTTGCATAAAAGCAGACCCGTCTGCGAGAACTTGCGCAAGTCTGTCGAGAATCATTGAAGGGGCAAAACTTACGTTGTTGCTTTCTGTCATTTATTTTATTCATATTACCTTCGTGCGAAATGATTGTCGTTCCGACAAACGAAGAATACCTGCCTGATTATTTTCGAGTTTGAATAGAGCTGCGGAAACTTCGTCGCACTTCCGAGCGCGCTAAGTATATACATGAAAAATGCACACAATCATGAAACAAACTCGGTCTTGAAGAAACACGAAGCGGAGATGAACGAGCGAAATGTAAGGGCTGCACACGTACTGCCATGATGCCGTGAATTGGGGAGGGGAAAGGAAAAATAAATTCCCAAAGAAATAGCGCGGGATAATCAAACACTGAGCGAGATATCTGTCGCTTTCAAAAGTCCTCAACAAGAATTTTGGAAGAAATAAGAAATGTATAGAAATGTTGAAACTCTGCTGGCCCCATGACGCATACCCAATGAAAAAGAAAGAAGGCTTCTTTCTACAGACGACGGCACCCTGAAGACGAAGGAACCAAGGAAGTGAGAACAGAGACGGACTAGCGAATGCTTCTTTTTCTTTCTCGCTAGGGCAATAACCGCCTCATGAGTTTGATTTTGTTTGACTGAAATAAATCGAAAACATGTTGGTTGTCCTTCTCATGCAAACCGTGTACTATGCTGGCAAAGATATATTTAAGCTTCTAAAAACACACAAAACAAATTAAAGACGCTTACAATTCTCTGTAATGCCGAATTAGAGCGCAGCTCTTGAGGAGGGAGGGAGAGGGTACAGGGGGAGGGTATGCCCCTCCTCCTCCGCACCCCGTCCCCTCCTTTTCCTCTGCTCCTCGTCCTCCCTCCCCCTCCCATCTCCTCCCTCCTTCCCCTCCTTTCCTGCTCCTCCTCTCCACTCCTTTCCTGCAACTCCTCTCCCCTCCCTCCTCCTTCCATCCTCTCCCCCTACTCCTTCTCCTCCTTTCTTCCTCCTCCTCCCCTCCTCCGCACGTGACGTCCCTTTACTACAGGTACCTGTGCCAAAGGTACCTTTACGCTGCTCGTCAGTCCAATTGAGGTATTAGAAACTATGGGCAGCTTCTGGCTCGCTTTCCAATGGTTTATGCTGTCAAAACAATCGTTCCAAAAGTTTTGCTCTACATATGGCACTTTGAGATTCAAACAATTTGAAGTTTGAGGTGCGTCAACCTATTGTCCAAAGTTATCGGAAGCTTAGACGCCTGCGATCAGTGTTTTGATGTCGAACTGAAATGTTTTAGGTTGTCAATTTAAAGTGAACTTAAACCAGCTGAGGGCCCTTAAAAACCGAGCAAGTCTTGAAAACTGCAGTACGGCTCCTGGCACGAGCTCTTGTTCTCATAAATATTTTTTTGACTCCATGGCAGACAGCGAATTGCTTTTGGTATAGCTGCTTGTCCGCCATTCCGGACTTTCACGGTCCACCTTTTTTTCTTTTCAGTAAATGCACTGACAATTGGACATGCCACATATGCCGCTATTTGAATGTTGGCTCACTGTATTCTTACCTTTGCGCCACTAACAACGCTCTGATCCTCCCACTCTTCATTTGTTTACAGTGAGCACCAATGAGTCTGAAGGCCTCCTTTCCCAAACACATACCCGGAAGCCAGTTTTCGCTCCAGGTGCCAAAACGCCAAACGTTCAGTCAACAAGACCAACTCCAACTTCATTGGAACGGACATTACCACTATTGACGAGAACGTCGAGCCAAACTTCCAAGGGAGAAATATCAGAGTCCAGGGTCGCACCCACTTCCGGAAGGCATTACCTTTCCCATACCTTCGAAAGGATATAACAAATGTGTCACCAAGGGCAGGAGACCGGTTCAAGGAGCCCCCACTACGCGAGGGCAGGTCGGCGAGCGACCGTGCGACCGTACTTCGTTACACTATATGATGGACCGCAACGGACGCTGCGAGCCATCGAAGCCAACCAAATGCCACGTGATGGCTCGTAGCGTCAGCTGCGGTCCATCGTAAAGTGAAACGGAATGTAGGCAGGGTACACACAGTGAATAATGGCCACTGTCGACGACGAAGCAAACTGCGGACGGACCGAGGACGGAGTATTCTTCTTCCGAGAGCCCCGCATCCACTGGGGACAGTTCCCGACCACGCGCCGTTTTGGCACCAAGTGGACCACGGCGAACGTGACGAGCGTATAACTAACCAATCCGGATCCGAGAGCCGTACCACGTGATCTTCGTGTTCTGCGTGTTCCTCGACCCGATCGCAAGGTCACGCGACTGGCTGGTCCACATGAAAGCGAGACTGAGTGGAAGTCTGCGAGGAATGGACGGGGTGAAAGGAGTGTGAGAGAACGTGGAGGAAATAGAGAGAAAAAGAGAAGGAAAAACGAGAATCCCCCGTTTCGAAGGGTTCCTTTCCTCCTGGGCCAAATCTGCAGTCTGTCACCTCAGGCGCTTGAAATGGCTTCGGGGAGCAGGGCACGCCGGCCGGATCAACGCATTAGCCGATGGCTCTTGGGTTGTAAACGAGATGTATCGGCCATGTCATATATAGTATATATATATTTTTTTCCACGTAAGCTAGGAGCTGTTGATGCAGTGTTTCCGGACGCGATGTGCTTAGAGCTGTCTGTGAAAAGCAGCACCGGCAGATTATTTTTTTCCCTTTTCTCTTAGGCGTTACTATGAATTGTTTCCGTTTGAGGGTCAAAACAAATTTGTTCCGACTGTATTAGGAAAACAACGTTTTTTTAAAGTTAATGTGTTATTAACCTCTGACAATGTTGTGCCTTGTCGCGTTCGTGACAGCGAATAAAGGGGATTGTGGCCGGGTGTTTTTAACGCATCGCAGCTCGGAGCACGTGGAGCGAAAGCTCGCTCCGCAGAGCCCAGGAAACCTAGATTCGATCCCCAGTCCTGTCTTTTTTATCTTGATGAGCATCTTATCTCCGTCTGTTCGTGGGATCACTCACTGCGTGATGCATGTCAAAGTCCCCAGGTTAGCAGTGGTACGGCACAGGCTACATTTCTCAACTGCAGCGAATACACCGGACGCCCATTAAGGCTAATTATCTTCCCACTGTCTAAGAAAAATAATATATATCTCCAACACAATTGGAATTTAGCGAATAGAATACGAACTACAGCGTGTACACAAAAGGTTAGGGGGCAAACGAGCTGGTGGTGGTTAAACACTTTGACTAAAAGCCTGAGACTGAGACTAGAAGGTACCGACAAACAGTCTTAAACACAGCTGAAATTTATTCGACAACAGAAACGGCATATACAGGCATAAAATCCTGCACAAAACACTAGAGACGAGAGAAAGAGAGAGAGAGAGAGAGAAATGGAGGAAACCCGTGCCACAAGCAGTACAACAAAGATTCGTCTTTCTGGATTCGTCTTTCCGGACTGGCCGTAGGGATTTTCGAAAAGTTACTTCCGTGAAAAAGAGTTGGAAGAAAAGGACATCATGCTTCTCGAAACTGACAAATCTGGAAAATTTGCTGTATTCTTTCTTAATGAATGAGTTCCGAAAAAAATCGGACTTAGCCATAGAGGGCCTGTTCAGGCAGTTCGATGGAAACCTTAGACGGATGAAGTGGAAAATTGTTAGTATTATGAGGGACAGTGAATTTCCATCCTTGGTTTCCAAGATGAATGTAACCTCAAGAGACACTTTTGAAATCAAGTTTTTCTTGAAAAACCATAAGCTGGACTTTCCTTCGAGTTGTGGCAAATGAAACGGCACTTGGCAAAACTGGTGTTGTCCTTTCTTCAGAAGGCCCTGGAGTGTTTTGGATGTCGGAAGTCCATTACTCCTTTCGTTGCTCAGGTGACTTGGTTGCAGAATTACAACCTTTTCATGGGAAACATTGCGTTCTATTCTCGATGGACACCAAAGACCGTATATTGCTCTTTAGAACTTAAGACGTTACTTGAACGCGTAAGTCAGTTTCTTGAAAACATACTTGTTAGATTCCAGTCACAGTCAAGAATTGGGGTAACTGGCTTGCTTAGGATTCTGAACTGGATATTTGCAAGCAACTGTAATCCAGCACAATCATCGAGATTTCATTAGAAACGTGAAATATGTGTCGGATCGGCAGTTGCTATCATTTTGTCAGAGATTTGATTTAAGTTATCTAGATCTAAAGCTGCATGATGTCATTTGGAACCGTTCCCCTAGCAACGTTCTTGTAAGGCGATACGTTGACGACTTTTGATCTGCAGTACCGATTCCAAGTTAGCGGCATCACTTGAAAAGGCAGCTTTTGACAGTTCTCCAGAGTTAAAGTTTTCAGTAGCTTTCACGATCCCGAAATACGGGCGAATTTTGGGGTTGACGTGCCAAAATATAAAGATCGCTCATAACTCAAAATATGTCTCGTGGCGCAAAGTTCATTTTCTGACACACGATGTCGTATTGTCACGAATAACAACGGTTGACGAAGGTAGAACTGAAAAGAAACATTTAACGAGGCATGAACTTATGCCGACCAACTTAAAAAGGAAGATGGCAGCACTTACGTCGGAGACGGAAGGGCAAATGACTGATCTAAAGCAGCGCGTTACCGCACACGTTGATTTCAGAAATTTTCTGAAGCAAAATATTAAATGACAGCTGAAAATGGGCCGCTACTTTCCAGAAGAGTAGAGAATCCTAAACGAAGGATCTGGGCCGAGCGGGGTTCGAACCACGTTCCTCCGCGTGACAGCCGCGTGCGTTGCCAACTCTGCCACGCGGATATAAATATGCAAGTACTTTACAAAAATATTTGTTTGTTTGTTTGTTCATTTGGATTGTCTGGTTTTGATTGGGGGAGGGGGGGGGGTTGGAGTGTTCCGTGCGCCCTTTAAGGAAAAATTATGCGAACTTGGTAAGACAATGAAGCGTAATAATAAAAATGAGCCTGTAGCAGCTATCTTTTACGCGACATGGAACAAAGTTACCTGAAAGTGCACGCATTTGACCTATCAGCGTCTCCCCCTCTTTTCCCCCCTATCTTTCTCATGTTGCGTACTCCGTCACGGTTGTTCGCGTTGCTCGAACGCAATCGCGCGTGAGCTTGCAAGCGAGGGCAGTGACACCGTTCAAACTGGAGTGTGCGCTCAACGAATACTACACTCTGGTGACAAAACCCAGACGCAAACAAAAAATATACAGCGTCCGATAAACTACGAGGGCGGAGAAGAAGATTCAGGCGGTGGTAGTCCCTCTAGCTCGACGCCTGAGCGCCTAAAGACAGGACGACGAACGCTGATGAAGACAGGAACACGAATCCATCGCACACACCGGCTCCCGGCCCAGCGATAAGACAACAATGCAAGACGATTTGTTGGCTGTCGTACCGTAAAATAATAAAAAATAAATCTGAACAGTGATTTATCATGCGGGAGTACGGAGGCACGTACGAAGTCCTGTTTTTATAGCGGTAGCTTTATAGAAAAAAAAAACCAGCAGAACCCATCCTTTGGGAATGATTATCTACGCTAATGCGAATAGCATCAAACGGTGCGGAGTTATGCGCGTTCGTCAGGTGGCCGCGGCACACTTCTATACTTCGCTTCAGCTTGGGTCCAGACGCGGCCGATGCTAGCGAGCGCGAGCAGTGTGGCCCTGAGCAGTCGCCTGGCCACGAGCGCGCGTGCTTGTGCAGTGCGAGCGCTGTTCAAGGCCAGATGCTCGCGCCTGTAGCATCGGCTGCGTCTGGACCCAAGCTGAAACGAAGTATAGATACGCCAGCCCACTCTTGAGGCGATTCTAAATTTGTTGACACTTTCACAGCCCTGCGCACGATCTCCGTAGCCCAGCACGTGCGTTTGTGTCACTTCGTAGGAAGGCGAGCAAAGCACGCGCCATACGCACAAACACTCAAAATGGTACCGACCAGACTTTCTGGCGTTTCAGCTAGTCTCAAATGAACTAAAATTTAACTATCGTTTATATTCCATTATGGACGCGCTTACAGCGCTGTCACAGCTAAGCGCGGAGGCGCGCGCTCCATGCGCGAGCTCCGGGGCTTTCTGCATCCCCGCTCAGAGCACGCGCGCCTATCCCGTGCGATGCAAGCACTGCTTCAGGGTCCACACGCAGCGCGCTCGTAGCATCGAGCGTGCGGCCCTGGACCAAGCTGAACCGTGTAGCATAGTTCACGAGCGACGCGTGCTCTGGACAGGCTGTTTACGCCGGGAAGCCACAGGACGCGCTTACAGCGCTTGTCGCAGCTACCGGTGCGCGCTGCGTTCCATGCACGAGGGCCCATTCCAGTTCGTGAGGCTGAAGCATAGAGGTCTCCCGAGAGCGCGGGAGAGGGTGAGCTTAGAGGGAGAGGGTAGAGCGCGGGAGATGGGCGAGCCAGCCTGGTGCATGGAACGCGCGCGCACCGGTGAAGCTGTGACAGCGCTGCAAAGCGCGTCCTATGGTAAAGATATAAACAAATGTTTAGAGTGCGGGGAATGACTGCTCTTCATAGCTCTGTGGTTAGCGCGTCTGCCTGCTGATCAAAGGTCAACGGTTCGAATCCCAGCCGGCGCCGGTCTTTTTTATTTATTTATCCACCTCGCGGCGTATGAGGTTAGATAGCCAGATAGATATAGATAGATAGATAGATAGATAGATACATAGACGAAGAGTGCGTAGTATCCAAAGAATGCTATTCGCATTAAAAACCTCAGGAGCCGCTTAAGCGTGCGCGAAATGTGTAGGTCGGACAGTCCGTAACGAGCTAAACAATCTAAAAAAAAAAGGCAACCGTTGCCAGGGATCAAGTTCAAACCCGGTCCGTGGAATGGAAGCCCAGTGCGCTGCTGGCTGAGTTTCGGACCTAGCACGCAGGAATGAAAGGAGCAGAAGCAGGTGGTGAGAAAAATTGCGCGGAGCGGAGAGAGGTGGAATGGGCAAGAAAGAGAGGAGCGCGAACAGGTGGTGTAGAAAGAACGCGCGGAACGAGCAGTGGAAAAGAAAAGGAATGAGTACTTCCCACTTTTGGTGACCCAGAAAATTTAGCGCCCAGGCTATGTATCGTTGTGGTGCTGAAGGGAAGCGCACGCAGCGTCACAAAGAGATAATAATGTGACGTAATCTGTTTCCATACAAAACTCTGCCCTAAGCACCACCAGAACTATAAGAGCACCGGCCACCCTATAAAGCTACCGCATTTAAACGCGTTTGGCAGAGTGATCAAACATTCAGCCAATTTTTGTTTCAGTTCCGTCTCTCCGCATCTAAGATACGTTGTGAAATTTCATTATTACAAATTACGGCTCCGTTAAAAAAAAAGAAATAAGAATTTTGCCACGTTTTTTTTTCAGGCAGTGTTCTGAGCGGAGGACCAATCAACAGAAAATCGTGTACCAAGAGCCTTACTTGAAGGACACGCCAACAAGCATCTGATGTCAGAAGTTGAAAAACTCGTTTACGTTTACATAGCCACAGAGTAAAAAGAAAGAGCTGATAATTGAGATTTAGGGGAAGGAGGCCAGCGAATATTTAAGGCCAATTAACTTTCTCACTAAACAAACAAATGGCCGTGTATATAGGAGGACAGCGTGCTTGAAGCTTCACTTGTTAATCTCACAGGGAAGGTCGCTCCCAAAGTCTGCGTGAATTTAGTGCGAAAGTTGAACAGGTGAATTTAGAGTAAAAGAAAATATAGGAAGAGTCCAGTTGAGCTGGTGAATACTAACTATGTTGATTTAACGTGAGACTTG
The DNA here is from genome assembly GCA_037355805.1 of Ixodes ricinus. NCBI lineage: Eukaryota > Metazoa > Arthropoda > Arachnida > Ixodida > Ixodidae > Ixodes > Ixodes ricinus. Next base: position 17,905 of record JAZHYW010037530.1, read on the forward strand.
AGAAGAAGAGAAAGATCAAGACGTAGAACGAACAGAAAACAGAAAGGACGACCTGTCTATTTTCTGTTCCTTCTACGTTTTGATGTTTCTCTTTTTCTCTAGTCTCAGGTTAAATAAACATGGTTAGTGTGGAAGTTGCAACAGGTCGCAGAAAGCTGGGTTGAAAATGAAAATAGACCCCTTTCAAAATGTGAGTCTGGCAACTTTGATCACTATCATCATCATCAGTGTATGGCATCTGCGTCAAACTAATGGCGGCCTCCATGAGGCTGATGAAGGAAAACGTTGAAGATATAACCAAGCGGAGGATTCATGAGACCGGTAAGTTCGAGATAGATAACTGGATACAACGGCTGCCTAAGCGTTTATTTAGGAGTGTGTTCCAGTCAGCCCCCATGACAGAAGTTTGGCTCTAAAGCCTTTCAACAACGGTAATTTCATCGAGGCGTTTGTTGTTCGCAGTTTTGTACTGGTCAGTTGTTACGTTCCCACCATAAATTGAAACAAATTATATATGTACATATTCTTGTGAAAAGAACATTGGGTCAAGATTTTAATCTAACGGAGAGTATATATGACATACGTCAGCGCTAGAACTGAACGACTAAAATCTCAGTTATAGGTGCTTCCATGATACCAGCTGCTCTAGAAGCCACCTTCAAATCGCTGATGCCTCGTAAGGTATGCGAGCCCACCAACTAAGGATGCAGGCACGCTTCCCCACAGCCGCCAAAGCGGCTGGCCACATTAATAACTACACCACAAAAAAAAATGCTACCATACACATCAAAGTACAACCCGGACATCTAGGTTTCCCCCGGGGAACTCGCGGAACCGATCACGGCGATCTATAGGAAAATTGCAACAAATAACAAAACCGGGAAAATATTTTTTATAAAAAAAGTAGTTTGATTTCATACAGAGAAGTCTATTTCGTTTGCTTTCGTGATGCTTACAGGTAATGTATGTCGCAGACTTTATTTCTAGGTCGAAACATTTTGCATTTCGGTTTCGTCATTCGGCAAACTACCTCTCTCGAGATCACAATAAATCAAGAAAGAAAAAAAATGGCAGCGACCTTTATTTTTAAAGCCCTATGAAATTCAGTATTTAAGGTGCGATCGTATAAAATTATTTAGGAGACATTAAACCGCCGTTTCGAGGAGCGAAGAAGATCCTTTATGTTTATCGATTTCTCCCAGGTACATTGAGCAGGTGAAACTGGGTGCATAGGTCACGTGGCGTCAATTTCCCCGCTAAATTTAGCGTGAAAACTGAATTGGTGTGTAGGTCACGTGACGTCAATTTTCCTGCTAAGTTAAGTGGGGGCAGAATCGCATTGATGTATGTATCGCGTGTCGGCAGGTCACGTGATGTCAATTTCTCCGCTAAATTTAGCGGGGCAAACTAATAGCGAGTTCGTTTCACACGCACTGGCACGGTTCAAGTTCTCTCCCAGAATGCATCGCACTCGCAGAGTGTTGCACGGAAAACTGGACTCAAACGAACTCGCCAGATGCACCGAGTGCAGAGACTGATGCTGCCGCCATCTATGTTGTAGAAAAGGTACTGACCTCAAACCGAAACTAGCGCCTTTCTGTTCGGAGTGATTTGTTGAGAATGTGAGAGTGCAGTCGCTACCAACGTTTATCTAGAAACGTTGGTCGCTGCAACCTGTAGTTTATAGTTGCGATGACTTCAAGCAACTCGGCTGTCGTAGAGATAGTTACAGACGGCGTAAATTTCCGCAACCAGCTGTTTACAAAGCAGCTGGTTGCGACCTTTCAATTCTTATAACCGTTTACACTGAAGAAAACTGATGATGTTGTCCGAGCAGAAGCTTGATCCGTTTGAGCATGGTATTATGCGTGAACCACTGAAAAGGTACGGCTTAAAACTAGTCTGTTGGAATATCCAGCAAATCTTTTCGTGGGACTTTCGATTCCGATCGTCATTACAGTTGGATCAGATATTAGCCTTGGTGAGGGCGTCGAGAACGAGAGCATTCTCGAACAAAATACGACGGGGCAAGTTAGCTCACGTAGGTAAATGTTAAACATGATGATGTTGCCCAAGCCCCGGGTAAAGTCACTATGTTTAGCTTTCTCTGATACTTATTGGGCAGTCAAAGATTTCTGCTGGGGGAGTTTTGTAGACAAATGTTCAATTTTTCACCCGCACACGGATGGTAATAAATATCTCCGGGGCCTCTGATACGTTTGTTCTGAGCATTTCTTTACACACTGGTATATTTCAGCGTCTGTACGGCAACAGAGCGACCTAAAACCTCCAAATAAAGCACGGGATGTCAATTGCTTCCTTCATGAAATAGCAGACCCTCACAATTCAAGCTCGCATTTGATTCCTTTGCCCGCGGGACGCGATTTCTATGAGAATATTTACTTTGTTTCCTTTCGGTTCTGCGACACATCTAGCAGACGAACACTCGTCGTCTGCTCCCGCTCCTCGCCGGCCTCGCCGGAGCGAGGCATGACGGGATTGCATTTTGGCGCACTCTCGATTTTCTCGGTGCAGCGAGTGCACGCACGCGTGCAGTGTCAGCGATGAAACGAACTCGGAGAGTGCGACCACTCGTGGAGTGCCGGCCGAAATGAACCCGCTCCACGCTGCGAGTGGGCACGCGTGGGCACGAGTGCCGTGAAACGAACTCGAAACCAAAAAAGGCCTCGTGATGTCAGGTCACGTGACATCATAGTAAATTTAGCTGGAATACATTTAGCAAGGGCGGACGGACGGACGGACAAAATTTAGAGATTGGGGTTCCGTTAAAAAGCGTCTTGTTTTAGAAAAATAGTAAAAGAGGGGAATAATACAAAAATATGAAGAAAAGACAGATATCTTAAATTGGGCGACTCTGCGCGGAGGAGGGGGAGAATTAATAGAGAAAGCGAGAGACGGACGGAGGAGACACAATGACTATAGTACGTACAAAAAAAAAAAAAAGAAGAAAAATACTCTCGCACACGCATCCCTGAGTACACTAATTAAATTCTTTCTAAAGGCGCAAGTTTAGCCTTGTCCTATTTAGGAGACACAGAAGCGCCTTTGTTGCCTCAGCTTCTTAGAGTGAGTGCTCTGCGCCAAAACTCGACACACAGGGAGGCAGCTTTCAGACTCTGTCCAGATTAATTTTTTGTTTACCCTATAGTATACTGTCCGAACCAGTGCTGCGATTGATTTTCTTTATGCCTACAAAACAAAAACAAAACTAAAAAAATATACTATTTTTTGTGTGTTGAGTATTAAAGGATATAGACGCTGGAATTTCGCTTTTGTCACAACGCTCCAGAGTGACAAAAATATATAAAAAGAAAATTCCGATTTCTTTTTTGTTCCTTTTGAAAGTTGAAAATAAGACGACCGTCTCTTGGAACGCTGAGGTTCATTGAAAAGTTATCGAACGTCTCGTAGCGGATTCGAAAAGACGCGGCATGAAGCTTTCCGATATGAGAACAATACACTTCCCTTTGTTGAGTCTGGCATTCGTAGGTCGCTCAGAAATCCGACCAAAAATGAGAGCGAACCTGAAACGATCTAAACACAAACCACGCAATGTCTGTTTTGTACCGTTGAGCAATACGGTTCCGCCGTGACAACGTGATAGGTGAAAAGTCGATCCCGAAGCGGCACTGACTCGTAGTTTTGTTCGTTACTTACTTGGCCTCGCTCGAGCGTTCTCGTGGATTGCGACACTAGCGTCCTCAGATAAGTGTTGCGTACGACGAGGCTTGTTGTGGTTTCGTCAGTTCCCACTTCGGTTCGATAGCGCTGTATTTGTTTATTTTTGCATTGTCACCTCAGAGGCTTTGCACGGTGGAGTCTTCTTTATGTATGCGCGTCGCCTTTTTGTGGGGAACGCCTAAAAGTACGTAGTGCGTTTCTTGAAATCTTTCAAAGGCGGTTTGCGCTGAGACCTAGGGCGTGCGTCTGGCGTGCAGGTCACGGTACATTTTATTTGCCACCTCAAGAAAGAAAAATAATTTGTGTTCTTAATGTTAGAACGTTACTCCAGCCAGCAAAAAAAGAAAAAAAAAGGAAGTTACTATTTTTGTTATGTGTTTGCACTGAGAACAGGTATTTAGACATGTACGCTCGTAAATATTGATTCTGGAGCGAAACTTTGTTTCTGATCAGGTATCCTCTTTTTTCGGAACGATTTTGATAACGTTATTTTGGTTAGTGTAGCTTTTTTTTTCCTGCATAGAATCTTTGATATTATGCAAAATACAAGATATTTAAGCCCCCGCTGCCAAATCCGGATCATAAACTGAACCTTAATTGAAACAAATTGACTCTAGAGTCTAGAGTTCTCGATCTGCAGGGTTGTCTCGGTCGCGCCCGGATAACCGAAGAAAAACAATTTTCGTAAGTGCGATTAAAAACAGACATAGTTTCTGAAGAAATTTATCGTCATAGCGGAGATTCGGTTGAAAAATGTTTAATAAAACAAACTTTAAAGAAAAAAAAACAGTAGCCAGGGCATCTAGTAAAATACCGAGCACGCGTCCATGTTACGATAAGCGCCCACCCTTACGAAAAACGCACAAAGAAAAAGCGTGTACAGAAACTTTATGCGAAAATAAAGTCAACTTCCCCGGGTGCTCCCCCGTTGCTCTTTGATGTACTCAAGAGGCCTTCCGCATGAGAGGCGAAACGTTTAATTAAACAGCTTTTATGAAAATAATTTTTCACTCAAGCCTTTTTTTTTTTTTTTTTTGTCAAGAACAAATTTACGTTTTATTTTATGCTTCTGAGGAATCTGAGCCCAGCGAGCTAAGCAAGATGCCTCCCCTTATCTTCCAGCTTCTCCGATCACACCGGTGTGAAGCGGTGGAGCCCACGCCATAGGATGTGCCCCTTTTGCATTTCTGGTCTCGAACCTAACCGCCTATATCAGTGGTCTCAAACTCACTTGAAGGGGGGGGGGGGGGGATATGGCCCATCACCGGAAACGTTGAGGGCCAGCGTAATGCGGGGGAGGGTGGGGGTTCAAAAGATTTAAGAGAGAAGATATCTTGTGCTCCATGCTTTTTGTAAACTCACAGTTTTGCCAGTGGCATCTTTAGATTTGATTTGTTTAAATGACTACTTTGGGCCCTGACCTGATGTGATAACAAGAACTACGATGAAACCGCCCCGCCAACGTGCTGGCATTTTAAAAGAACAAGAGTGCAAATACACTGTCGTTCCCGTTGCTCAATTCACTCGGGAATTAACCAAGCTCGACGTGTCCCTAGAAAAACAATCAGTTTATTTGGCAGTTCTTACTTTCCTGACGATTTTTATTGAGCACTCCGAAAAAGTACTTGTATTTTAATGGTAATATTTTGTTTTTAATGCGAAAATCCCAAGCTCGAATCTTTATCTTGGGCAGTTGCTCCTGCTGATCGAAAGTTCGCGCTTCCGAGATGCATTTTTTAATGAAGAGCTCGCGCTTGTAGCGAGTAGCGGAATCGTTGTACATTGCGGCAAGCTCGAAAGCAATAAATAAAGCAAAAAAAAAGAAACACAAATGAGCACAAAGAAGTATAAACCATGTGAATACGTTAAAAAAGTTGAGCTACTTTTGAACGAAATTGAATCGGCGAGATGAGATCACCATGGCGCATGACATGCTAGCGTCCGAGACATGGGAACCACTACTCGTAGCCGGTTGTCTGCGGGCCGCATCCCAGCGAGTCGAGGGCCGCATGCGGCCCGCAGGCCGTGTGTTTGAGACCCCTGCCTATATCCTGAATTTTAAGATCGACTCGAAATTTTGGGTGGGCGCTTGGTCGGTATTTTTACGGTACATTATTCACGTGATTATAAGCGTATTTTCGTAGATCGTCACGTACCAGCCGGTGATTAAATATAACGCGCGGCAACGTCGCTTGGAGGTCATTAAATTTTCATATGTGAAAAACAAAAACAAAAATACGTCCTAGACAAAAAGAATGCTCAAGCAAAAAAGAAAAAGAAGAAAGCAGGGATAACAGCTCAATTAATGTTTATAAACAAGCACGTTAGCCCAAAGCAGCAGCTTTGAACAATGCGCATGCTCAGAAAACTTTTTTTTTTTTTAACGCGTGTCACGCCAGCGCCTGCTCCGCTCTATTGACGCCACACCGCTTTGTTGCGACGTCTGAACCATGGGATGGGTGTAGGCGACTGCAGAGTCACGTGTCTCGCGCACGTGTGGCCTGCCATCCTGAAGATGACAAATTGCGTCAAGTCATCCCGCCACCGAACGTTAAAAAATAAATAAGAAACTATCAACAATTCCACGGCTCTTCAAATAAATATACCAATTTGAAAATATTTTCCTGTCAGGACTAACCCCATGTATGGGGATTAAACCATCATATATTTGTGTAATCAAGAGTGCAACCTATGTTTAAATTGATTATGGAGTATTTATAAAGTAAAATTATTAGATCAAACCTATACTTCTACTGTGCAATGAAATGCCTAATATGATCACATTTTTCGTAATGAAAAATAGATTGTTCGTTGTTTATTTATGACATTAAAATATACAAATCGAATTTCAGTATTGTTACTTTTAAGGTTTGTTTTGGAGGTGTCATGGTTCCCGAATTTAAGTTCCTATATTATTATTTTTTGATGGATCCGTTACTAGCCTTCGGCTCTGGATCCAGGTCACTTTTGTATATTTTTATCTGTATCCTATTTTCGAAAACAAACAATAAAAAATTATACAAAAAAATTAGGATAAAAAAGTTCTCATAGTCGCCTGGTAATGATGTGTGAGACATCGCCTGAGAAGACGACGGCGACGAGGTGTTGTTCGGGACTTATATGAAAAAAAATAATAAACATAAAAAGTCGGAGGTTAAAATCGCGGAAAAACAATGACATATATACACCCACAACGACGCGAGGCGCTCCATAAACTTTTATCGTAAACTTTTTCTTTAGAAATGCAGTTAATTATTCCACGTCAACCAGAAGCGGGTCTAGCCGTGCGTGATCGTGTCTGGGCGCTATGGAGTCCCAAGATTGCGTGTTGTGCGCCAAGCGGAAGTTTTAATGGAGAAGATGCTAATCTCGAGCAATTTCCTTTATTATTATATTTTTTTGCTGTACGGCGCGCGTTTAGTTTGTTAGCTGTTTTTTTGGTATATGCGGTTTTATTAAATGTTCTTCAAGGAGCCACACAGTCTCGTTAACTTTCTACGCTAGGCGTGATTATGCAAACTCGTTTACCATGCCGGTTCCGGTTTATTTATGGGGTATAATTTATAAAAGGCGGAGTTGAGATGCGCGCTGAGGAATGTGTACGACATCCAGCGCTTGGAACGAACGAACAAAATGTAGGGCTCGTTGAATTTAATTTTAGTTTGTATGCGCCGTTTTTGACACAATGTGTCTAAAATAATTTGTAAATTAATATCGTTTCCAGGTAAAAAAGAACATAACCAAAATAAAAAAAAGAATGGTTCTAGGTACAGAAGACAAAGAAGAGAAACGAACATATCACAGCGCTGTGGTGTTTTAGTTTATTTTTTGTCCGTGTTCTTCGCGCTGTTATTTAATTATCTACAAACTATCTCAATCATCCACACCAATTAAAATATGTAAACGTGACAAGACATACAGTGAGAGGAATTATGGAGCACAACAAGCCCGTACATCAGTGCCACCAAGCGTCATACCGGGTTCCGCGCGGCGGCGTGCGCTTCCGGAGCAACTCAGATTGGATACATTTCGTTTCGGTCCCATTAATAAGACAGATAGGAAAGGCCTAAAAGACAAAGGTGGTGCGGTGCCATTCTACTTCCGGCTTCCGAGCACTACGGTTGCAGAATCATGAGCTCCTTCAGGGGTATCGATAACGGCCCTCGCCGGCCGCGGTTTATCTGCTCCTTCGACTACCTCGGGATTATCGTATTGTTCTGCCTTCGCTGCCATCAGGAACTATCGTGCACAACTCTGTGCTGCTGCACGACAGCTTGGGTGCCCGCCCATGCGAGACAGGGTAATTCCAGGGCCGAGATGTAACGTCTCGGTGTGACTGGGCACATCGAGGCGGTCGGCGCATACCAAATGAATCATCTCTGGATGGTAACCTTCAATACGGAGGAAGCCAAGCTGCGCCTGGTCAACGACAAGGAACTGCAGGTAAAGGGCAAGCGTTGCATCGTCGTGGACACGAAACGCGGACGTCCGTATGAAATTGTATTGGCTCCCATTTCACGTATCGGACGAAACCGTAAGAAAGGCCCTAGAGCCCTTTGGGAGGGTTCAGGACCCGAAGCGTGAAAAATGGAAGGCGGCAGGATTCACCGGCGTCCAGTCGACGATTAAGCTGGTGCGGTTAAGCCTAAAGGAAGGCCTTCACTCTAGCACGCCTCCTGCACCAGTTGAGGACTGCTGGTGGCAACGTTCTGGTTGTGATTCCGGGACGTGATCCGTTATGTCTACGCTGCAAAGGTACGGGACACTTTAGACGAGAGTGTCGATGTACCGCGATGCGACGAATTCCATCGCTTCGGACACGAGCGAGACAACCGCGTCCGTACCTACGATAGTGGTGCAGGAAGTGGTGGCGGATGGAGACGGTGTCCACAACATGAACGAGGAAGAGACAGAGGAGACCGCACGGGACGTCGAGACTGAGGTTTCCGCCACAGCCAGTGCGAAAGAGGCCCTGGTCGCTGTTCCGAAAAGGAGTGCACCCTCCACAGCTGCAGCCCGAAGGGGACGCCGTGAAACCTGACCCTGTGCAACCGTCGAGCAGTAGTCCTGTCGTATCGAGCGACGTCCAAGCGTCTATGTTAAAAGACGTCAAGGCCATCCAAGCTCCAGAATCAAAGGGCACAAGCCAGGTCAGCCTGAGCGACGACAACTCGGACCTGAGCGACGCGGGTGAAACCAACACGTGGCTAGGGGGAAGCATCAGCGCGCTCCGAGTTCAAGTGGCACAAGAACATCACACGGAAGGAGCGCTTCAGCCAGAATCCGCGCATCCCAAAGGAAGAACGACGCCGGCCATAACCTCCGTAGGTCAGTTTCTTTTCGTTTGTCGCCTTGGCTCCCTGCTCATCTCTCGACAGTTGGTTTTCGTCGCTTGACTTCGCCCACACCCCCTTCTCCGTAAAATGCGACCCCTCAAGTTTGCAGCCCTGTCACTCTTCTGGCCAGAAGAGGACAGCATTTGGTGCTGGACAATATTCCGCACCAGCGGGTTGGATGTCGCTTTTTTGCAAGATACCAAGACTGCCACAGACGGCCAAGTAGAGGAGATGACGCCTTTTTTGATCGTCACTTTGTCATCTTCCTGTCGAGGGCAATTAGACAAAGCGGGAGAACGGCGATAATGATTCGCAAGAGGAAGGGCATCGCAATCTACCCCGAGTGGAAGGGAGACAGGAACGGGCGGGTGTGGGCCATAGGAGTGCTGCACTGTGGACAGCTTCACAAGCTTGTATTTGCGTATGCACCTAATGATGCGACTGAGCGAAGAGACTTTTTTAAGAATTATCGCCAGTATCTCGACAGACCTTGTCGAGTGATTATCGCTGGCAATTTTAATTGTGTGCTGGCCGAGAAGGGATTGCTCGGAGTGGCTGAAAGCGGACGTCAGCCGGGCGGAACAGCGTTAACTGCTGTGCGACTTCTACCTGGTGGACGCTAAAGATGGCGAGGAAGCAGCCGACCCAACGTACACGCACTGGCACGGAACATGCCACGCTCGATAAGACCATATCTACCTCTCGTGAGAATTTTCAGCAACGACGCCTGCGTTAGAAGTCCTACCCTTGGCGTTCTCGAACCACTCTCTGGTCACGGTAACGCTCGGTGCCGTGCCACGTGACGCGAACCCAGAAGTCATCATGGTGGAGCGGATGGAAGCTGAAAGAAAGTCTGCTGCAAGACGAAGCCTCTTTGCACGCAGATCAAAGAACTGGTTTACAGCAGGACCGAAAAGGTGGCAATGAACACAGTCACCTTGAAGGAGCTAAAGCAAGTGATCAAGCTCGCGGTGTTCAGGTACAGCCAAGAAAAAGCATCCAGCGCAAAAGCAGAGAAGCGCCTCCTCACGAAGACACGGAAGATCTTTATAGCAAAAAAAGCCGATCGCCTGGAATGTGTATACAAGACATCCGGGATTGCAAAGGCGCGCTCCTCGAGAAGGAATACCGCGGGGCCATGATTCGATGCAGAACAATTTTCTTGGAAAGAGATAAAGAGCCCTGCAAGATTTTTAAAACAGAGGAATGCCAGCACGCTTCTTGTAAGAATATTACAATTCTGCAAGTAGGTGAAGCCAAGGAGGACCAAGACAGTTGAACCGCCGGAGAGGCGCTGCCCAAGATCTCTGAAGCCGTCAGAGAACAGATGAACCGGGAGATTTGGACGACAAAGGTGGAGGATGCCAATAAAGGTCTGGCCCCAACACAGGCCACCATGGGTAGACGGGTTTGGCAGCCTTTTCTACAGGTCGTTCGAAGTACAGCTGAGCCAAATTCTGAAAGACGTCTTTGCTGATGTACTCGAGCGAGGACTGATGCCGCCCTCAATGCGTCAGGCGGTCACGGTGCTCATCGCGAAGAAAAACCCCTAGGAGTCCTGAAAGTTGACCGCTTTCGACTATAAGCGTTCTCACGACCAACTATAAAATCCTCACGAAGATCTTGACAAAGCGACTAGTATGGGGCCTTCGGAATGTCATTAGAAACCACTAAACATACGGCATCAATGGGCGAAGCATAACCTCAAACCTGCACGCGATGCGCATCGTGTGCGAGGCTGCTGCAAGGTGCGGTACTGTTCTTTGGCAGTTCTGCAAGTCGACCTTCGCAAAGCATTCGACCGGGTGAGCCACTCCTTTTGTTCCAGCTCTCAGAAGAGAGCGGAATCGGTGCGCTTTTGCTCCGATACATGCAGCTGTGCCACCGCGACATCACGACACTCCTGCTCGTGAACGGAAACATGACGGCAAGGCTGCCCGACATCTCCGATGCTATTCGCGCTGTACCTCGAACCAGTGCAGGACAATCATCGGTGAAGCGAGTATTCGGGGCTGACTCTGTCGTCGGCGTCGCTGAAAATGCTCGCGCGGACGGTGTGGCTGTGCTGTGCTCGTCGAGAACGCTAGAGCGCACGGTGATGCAGCACATCACAGACTTCTGCCGAGCATGCTTCGGGTGCGGTCACCTGACTGGGACACTGGGACTAAAAGTCAGCGCTATCTCGGAGTCACCTGGACCGCGAGCGTGTCGAACTATCTCGGTGTCAGCTTGGATACAGAGCAACTGAGTGCTGGATGCGGTGGTCCGGACGGTAATCGTCGAAGAGGAAAAGTCGTAGACTGGCATGCCCGAGAAAGGTCCTTGTCTAATCGTTTTCTTTATTTGCAGCTCTGCGTTCTTTCCTGCTGTGTAGTATGTGGCACAAGTGTTGCTGTGTTCCTAAAGTAACACGGTAAAAGTGCGTCGTTTTTTCGCTACATTTGTATGGGCTCGAGGTTTGAACGCACGAGGCAAAACAACCGGTTTCTGAATCACAAGAAAGGCGGCCTAGGCCTAGAAAACGTGGAACTAAGTTGAAAGTTCAACTTTTTTTAAAGGTTCAAACAGATTCCTTGATTGCCTCCTCTTTCACAGAACTGAGAGGAAGGTGCCTAAGCCAGTGGCTCGACGGCGTATTTGAGGGACACGCTGGGGACTACCCATCGCGCATTTTGAGGTTCCATAGAGAAATAGCAGCAGCTAAGGTGTTTTTCGAAGCCCGCTTCTCCCAGGAGTAACTGCATGGAGAAAAAGTTAAAAGAAAAACCCATGGGATACTCTTGACCTAATAACGCCGCCGCCAATTTATCGTGTTTTTGCTGGAAGTGCTGTTACTCCTATGTATTTCAGCGTTTGAGAAGATACCCGGTTAGAACGGCGATCAAGAATTTCTTTTTGCGCTTTCACTTTGAAGTGCTTCCTGTCAAGAAATGGCTTGTTTAAAGGGTTGTTACGACCCATGGTCGACGAACTGTGTGCTATGTCTGACCCCAAAAACGCTACGAGGCGTTTTCTTTTATTGCACAAATGTTGCGTTTTTTTGGGGCAGAGCTCAGAGAGGTGCTGAAGGTCGCCTTGTACGTCGGCTGGAAAAGCGCGAAGTTATTAAAGTTCGGAGAGCATCCCGACAGCAGAGCATGGGAGGTGTTGGCACTTCCTGGCCTTTATTCTGTTTGGCGATCCACGACCGAGCACCTCCAAGTGTCGGAAGGGTCGAAACCTGCATGGCGGCACTTTATCGACGGGTTCATATATATACGTGAGCTCGCTTATAGAGGCTACCGAACAGCAAGGATTGGAATGTTGGACAACTGTGGGAACGCAGTTGTAAAGGCGAGAGTCAACTGCCTTGCGGCGAAGGTGAATTATCATGTAGATGGTTGAGCGTGTTGTTTTCCTAATTTACGATAGGTTTCCGGAACAGACATTTTGAAAGCCCCGCTAAGTAGCGGGCTTCAATAGTGAAACTGGTTGTGGAGTGTGCGTTGTTCCTACGCTTTTTTGAGCAGTGTTTGAAAACTTAGGGTTCTATAAAACCAATGCCTTTTTTATAATCCTTGCACATAAACATGCAATGTTTAAATAATAAAAAAAAAGCGGTGTGGTGTAGTGGTTTGCACACCAGACCGGATATTAGAAGCCCCAGAGTTCAAATCCTGGCGCCGCCGAAGATTTTGTTTATCGGAGGATTCGTAAACTTTGTTCCGTTTGATGAAGTACTGTTCATTCGTCTGCATATTTTCGAATATTTCCTCTTTGGAGATCACGTAAGATTATGAGAGTTCCGGGTATAATGATAATAAAATGTACAGGACGTCCCCCCGCCCCTTGCACACACAAACAATTTACGTGTTTTTTTT